>WNWK01013749.1:15000-54060 GCA_009830355.1 Cherax destructor | reverse complement strand
TGGGTGTGTGTATGGGTGTGAGTGTATATGGGTGTGTATATGGGTGTGTGTATGTGTGTGTGAGTGTATATGGGTGTGTATATGTGTGTGAGTGTATCTTCCATCTGATATATTAGCTTGTATTATAGATCTATTACAAGATACCTGTAATACTTGTATTTCTACTAGAGCTTCCTCGGTGTATAGACAAGATATACACAAAGGTGTATAGACAAGATATACACAGAGGTGTATAGACAAGATATACACAAAGGTGTATAGACAAGATATACACAAAGGTGTATAGACAAGATATACACAAAGGTGTATAGACAAGATATACACAGAGGTGTATAGAAGAGTTATACACAGAGGTGTATAGACAAGATATACACAGAGGTGTATAGAAGAGTTATACACAGAGGTGTATAGACAAGATATACACAGAGGTGTATAGACGAGATATACACAGAGGTGTATAGACAAGATATACACAGAGGTGTATAGACAAGATATACACAGAGGTGTATAGACAATATATACACAGAGGTGTATAGACAAGATATACATAGAGGTGTATATACAGGATATACACAGAGCTGTATAGACAAGATATACACAGATGTGTATAGACAAGATATACACAGAGGTGTATAGACAGGATATACACAGAGGTGTATAGATAGGATATAGACAGAAGTGAATAGACAGGATATACACAGAAGTGAATAGACAAGATATACACAGAGGTGTATAGACAAGATATACACAGAGGTGTATAGACAAGATATACAAAGAGGTGTAGATCCTTCACTGTGTATACAATGAGCATTTAATGTTTATTTTAGGTATTAAAGTATTCTTGACTGCTAATAAGAGGTGATTTGCACCCTTAATCACGTTATTTGCTTGATGGAGTTTAAACTCTATCTACTAGTCCAGGGTCATTAATACTTTTGTTTAAGGAATTTCGTTATTTATTTTTTTATTAATGGTGGTGTTGGTGGTAGTGGTGGAGGTGGTGGTGGTGCTAGTGTTGCTGGTGGTGGTAGTAATGGTGGTGCTCATTACTTGTCACAACTGCACCTCACTTCCTTTGTCCTCCTGATCACGATATAATTTCATTACTCTCCCATCTTTTTTTCATTAGTGTCCCTATGACCGGGGTGGTGGTAGTAGTGGTGGTGGTACTAGTGGTGGTAGTAGTGGTGGTGATACTAGTGGTGGTAGTAGTGGTGGTGTTACTAGTGGTGGTGGTGGTACTAGTGGTGGTGGTACTAGTGGTGGTAGTAGTGGTGGTGGTAGTGGTGGTGGTAGTAGTGGTGGTGGTAGTAGTGGTGGTGGTAGTGGTGGTGGTAGTAGTGATGGTGGTAGTAGTGGTGGTGGTAGTAGTGGTGGTGGGTGACACACACACACACACACACACACACACACACATTCCATTCATAGCTTCAAGAAGAGGTATGATGAAGCTCATGGCACAGGGAGAGTGACCCAGTAGCGGCCAGTGAAGAGGCGGGGCCAGGAGCTATGACTCGACCCATGCAACTACAACTAGGTGAGTACAGACATGAAGCACTTAACTACAGACCAGTGTCACAAACATGTATAGTATGCAAAGTCATGGAGAAGATTATCAGGAGAAGAGTGGTGGAACACCTAGAAAGGAACGAGCTTATCAACGACAGCCAGCATGGTTTCAGGGACGGGAAATCCTGTGTCACACACCTACTGGAGTTCTATGACAGGGTGACGGCAGTAAGACAAGAGAGAGAGGGGTGGGTAGATTGCATTTTCTTGGACTGTAAGAAGGCGTTTGACACGGTTCCACACAAGAGACTAGTGTAAAAGCTGGAGGACCAGGCAGGGATAACAGGGAAGGCACTACAATGGATCAGGGAATAACTGTCAGGAAGACAGCAGCGAGTCATGGTACGTGGCGAGGTGTCAGAGTGGGCGCCGGTGACGAGTGGGGTTCCACAGGGGTCAGTCCTGGGACCGGTGCTGTTTCTGGTATTTGTGAACGACATGACGGAAGGAATAACCTCCGAAGTGTCCCTGTTTGCAGATGATGTGAAGTTGATGAGAAGAATTCAATCGGACGAGGACCAGGCAGAACTACAAAGGGATCTGGACAGGCTGCAGGCCTGGTCCAGAACTGGCTCCTGGAGTTCAACCCACCAAGTGCAAAGTCATGAAGATTGGGGAAGGGCAAAGAAGACCGCAGACGGAGTACAGTCTAGGGGCCAGAGACTGCAAACCTCAATCAAGGAAAAAGATCTTGGGTGAGTATAACACCAGCACATCTCCTGAGGCGCACATCAACCAAATAACTGCTGCAGCATAGGCGCCTAGCAAACCTAAGAACAGCATTCGACATCTTAAAAAGGAATCGTTCAGAACCCTGTACACTGTGTACGTTAGGCCCATACTGGAGTAGCAGCACCAGTTTGGAACCCACACCTAGCCAAGCACTGAAGAAGCTAGAGAAAGTGCAAAGGTTTGCAACAGACTAGTCCCGGAGCTAAGGGGTATGTCCTACGAGGAGGTTAAGGGAAATCGACCTGACGACATTGGAGGACAGGAGAGATAGGGGAGACATGATAACGACATATAAGATACTGAAGGAATTGACAAAGTGGACAGAGACAGATGTTCCAGAGATGGGACACAGCAACAAGGGGACACAGATGGAAGTTGAAGACTCAGATGAATCACAGGATGTTAGGAAGTATTTCTTCAGTCACAGAGTGGTCGGGAAGTGGAATAGTTTAGGAAGCGATGTAGTGGAGGCAGGTTCATACATAGCTTTAAGAGAGGTATGATAAAGCTCATGGCGCAGGGAGGTGACCCAGTAGCGGCCAGTGAAGAGGCGGGGCCAGGAGCTTGACTCGACCCCTGCAACCACAACTAGGTGAGTACAACTAGGTGAGTACACACACACACACACACACACGAATTCACTCCCACCAAATGCAAAGTCATGAATATCGGAGAAGGGCAAAGAAGACCGCTGACAGAGTACAGGCTAGGCGGACAAAGACTACAAACCTCGGAAAAGGAGAAAGGCCTTGGGGTGAGTATAACGCCAAGCACGTCTCCGGAGGCACACATCAACCAGATAACTGCGGCAGCATATGGGCGACTGGCAAACCTAAGATTAGCGTTCCGTTACCTTAACAAGGAATCGTTCAAGACACTGTACACCGTGTACGTCAGGCCCATACTAGAATATGCAGCACCAGTCTGGAACCCACACCTGGTCAAGCACGTAAAGAAACTAGAGAAAGTGCAAAGGTTTGCGACAAGGTTAGTTCCACAACTCAGGGGTCTGTCCTATGAAGAAAGGCTGAGGGAAATAGGACTAACAACACTGGAGGAAAGAAGGGTCAGAGGAGACATGATAACGACATACAAAATACTGCAGGGAATCGACAAGGTATACAGGGACAGGATGTTCCAGAGAGGGAACACAGAAACAAGGGGACACAACTGGAAGCTGAAGACTCAGATGAGTCAAAGGGATGTTAGGAAGCATTTCTTCAGCCACAGAGTAGTCAGGAAGTGGAATAGTCTAGAGAAAGACATAGTGGAGGCAGGAACCATACATAGTTTTAAGACAAGTTATGATAAAGCTCATGGAGCAGGGAGAGCAGATACCCAGTAGCGGGCAGCACAGAGGCGGGGCCAGGAGCTGAGTCTCGACCCCTGCAACCACAATTAGGTGAGTACAATTAGGTGAGTACACACGTACACACACACATATACACTTTAGTGTTGCAGAGACGAATTGAGAATTTATTTTGTAAATATGTGTTGGAACAGTGACAAGGCAATTACTGCAGTGGACAGTGACATAGAAATTAACAGTGTTAACTTGTAATTAACACAGTGTTAACTTGTAGTTAACACTGTTTTAACTTGTAGTTGACACTTTTAACTTGTAGTTAACACAGTGTTAACTTGTAATTAACACTGTGTTAACTTGTAATTAACAGAAGTCGCTTCGAGTGACTGTGAGAAAAAAAAGTGAAAATGGGTTTAAAGTTTTGAGAAATTAGCGACAAAGATTTATGAGAAGCGGCGAAAGTTTGACGAGAAAGATTTAAAGTTCCACAAGGTGTCAAAAACCTTGATGAGAAAGATTCAAAGTTCCACCAGGAGTCAAAAACCTTGATGAGAAAGATTCAAAGTTCCACCAGGAGTCAAAAACCTTGATGAGAAAGATTCAAAGTTCCACCAGGAGTCAAAAACCTTGATGAGAAAGATTCAAAGTTCCACCAGGTGTCAAAAACCTTGATGAGAAAGATTCAAAGTTCCACCAGGAGTCAAAAACCTTGATGAGAAAGATTCAAAGTTCCACCAGGAGTCAAAAACCTTGATGAGAAAGATTCAAAGTTCCACCAGGTGTCAAAAACCTTGATGAGAAAGATTCTAAGTTCCACCAGGAGTCAAAAACCTTGATGAGAAAGATTTAAAGTTCCATCAGGAGTCAAAAACCTTGATGAGAAAGATTCAAAGTTCCACCAGGAGTCAAAAACCTTGAAGAGAAAGATTCAAAGTTCCACCAGGAGTCAAAAACCTTGAAGAGAAAGATTCAAAGTTCCACCAGGAGTCAAAAACCTTGATGAGAAAGATTCTAAGTTCCACCAGGAGTCAAAAACCTTGATGAGAAAAATTCAAAGTTCCACCAGGAGTCAAAAACCTTGATGAGAAAGATTCAAAGTTCCACCAGGAGTCAAAAACCTTGATGAGAAAGATTCAAAGTTCCACCAGGAGTCAAAAACCTTGATGAGAAAGATTCAAAGTTCCACCAGGAGTCAAAAACCTTGAAGAGAAAGATTCAAAGTTCCACCAGGAGTCAAAAACCTTGAAGAGAAAGATTCAAAGTTCCACCAGGAGTCAAAAACCTTCATGAGAAAGATTCTAAGTTCCACCAGGAGTCAAAAACCTTGATGAGAAAGATTCAAAGTTCCACCAGGAGTCAAAAACCTTGATGAGAAAGATTCTAAGTTCCACCAGGAGTCAAAAACCTTGAAGAGAAAGATTCAAAGTTCCACCAGGAGTCAAAAACCTTGATGAGAAAGATTCTAAGTTCCACCAGGAGTCAAAAACCTTGATGAGAAAGATTCAAAGTTCCACCAGGAGTCAAAAACCTTGAAGAGAAAGATCCAAAGTTCCACCAGGAGTCAAAAACCTTGAAGAGAAAGATCCAAAGTTCCACCAGGAGTCAAAAAACTTGAAGAGAAAGATCCAAAGTACCGTCAGGATGTGTGTGTGTGTGTGTGTATGTGTGTTAGTTACCATTTTGTCCTAGGCACATGTCGATTAGACACTAGGCCTGTTGTATATGTGTGTGTGTGTGTGTGTGTGTAGGAAACACTTCGAAATGTTTTCGCCCCGCCTGGAATTGAACCCGGGCCCTCCGTATGTGTACTCACCTAATTGTGGTTGTGTGTGTACTCACCTACTTGTACTCACCCAATTGTGGTTGTGTGTGTACTCACCTAATTGTACTCAACTAATTGTGTGTGTGCGTGTGTGTGTACTCACATATTTGTACTCTCAATTTGTGGTTGCAGGGGTCGATTCATAGCTCCTGGCCCCGCCTCTTTACTGATTGCTACTAGGTCCTCTCTATCCCTGCTCCATGAGCTTTATCAAACTTCGTCTTAAAACTATGTATGGTTCCTGCCTCCACTATGTCACTATTCCACTTCCTGACAACTCTATGACTGAAGAAATACTTCCTAACATCCCTTTGACTCATAGGAGTCTTCAACTTCCAATTGTGACCCCTTGTTTCTGTGTCCCCTCTCTGGAACATCTTGTCTCTGTCCACCTTATCTATTCCTCGCAGTATTTTATATGTCGTTATCATGTCTCCCTAACCCTCCTGTCCTCTAGTGTCGTCAGGCCGTTTTCCCCTTAACCTTTCTTCGTAGGACAATCCCCTTAGCTCTGGGACTAGTCTTGTTGCAAACCTTTGCACTTTCTCTAATTTCTTGACGTGCTTGACCAGGTGTGGGTTCCAAACTGGTGCTGCATACTCCAGTATGGGCCTGACGTATATGGTATACAGAGTCTTGAATGATTCCTTAGTGAGGTATTGGAACGCTATTCTTAGGTTTGCCAGCCGCCCGTATGCTGCAGCAGTTATCTGATTGATGTGTGCCTCAGGAGATGTGCTCGGTATTATACTCACCCCAAGATCTTTTTCTTTGAGTGAGGTTTGCAGTCTTTGGCCACCTAGACTATACTCTGTCTGCGGTCTTCTTTGCCCTTCCCCGATATTCATGACTTTACATTTGTATGTGTGTGTGCGTGCGTGTGTGTGTGTGTGTGTGTGTGTGTGTGTGTGTTGTGTGTGTGTGTGTGTGTGTGTGTGTGTGTGTGTGTGTGTGTGTGTGTGTGTGTGTGTGTGTGTGTGTGTGTGACAGATGATAACAAACTCACAATATTTTCACGTTCTTTTTGAAGATTTTTCAACATTTTATAATATTTCATTTTTTCTCTCTAACAATAATATATTTTTGGATAAAAATGTAATAATTCAGAGTATAATTAATATTATGTAAATCACAGTATTAAATAATATTTGTTAACGTTGTACAGACACTTATTACTTTACAAGAATATTGTTAATAATACAAGTTCTGTTGTCACTGTTACGGTGAATGATGGTAACTGTTGTCACTGTTACAGTGAGGGAAATTCTGTTGTCATTGTTACAGTGAGGGAAGTTCTGTTGTCACTGTTACAGTGAGGGAAGTTCTGTTGTCACTGTTACAGTGACGGAAGTTCTGTTGTCACTGTTACAGTGAGGGAAGTTCTGTTGTCACTGTTACAACACAACACCGACTACACATCTCTGTTAAGTGTTACTAAGTACCTTGTTTTGTGTGTTTCAGGTAAGATTATGGAGGCAGCAGCCACTGATGTAGCAGTAACTTGACTAGTGTAACAGTAAGTAACAGTAACTTGACTGATGTAACAGTAAGTAACAGTAACTTGACTGATGTAACAGTAAGCAACAGTAACTTGACTGATGTAACAGTAAGTAACAGTAACTTGACTGATGTAACAGTAAGTAACAGTAACTTGACTGGTTTAACAGTAAGTAACAGTAACTTGACTGATGTAACAGTAAGTAACAGTAACTTGACTGATGTAACAGTAACTTGACTGATGTAACAGTAACTTGACTGATGTAACAGTAAGTAACAGTAACTTGACTGATGTAACAGTAAGTAACAGTAACTTGACTGATGTAACAGTAACTTGACTGATGTAACAGTAACTTGACTGATGTAACAGTAACTTGACTGATGTAACAGTAACTTGACTGATGTACCAGTAAGTAACAGTAACTTGACTGATGTAACAGTAACTTGACTGATGTAACAGTAACTTGACTGATGTAACAGTAAGTAACAGTAACTTGACTGATGTAACAGTAAGTAACAGTAACTTGACTGGTGTAACAGTAAGTAACAGTAACTTGACTGATGTAACAGTAAGTAACAGTAACTTGACTGATGTAACAGTAAGTAACAGTAACTTGACTGATAACAGTAACTTGACTGATGTAACAGTAAGTAACAGTAACTTGACTGATGTAACAGTAAGTAACAGTAACTTGACTGATGTAACAGTAACTTGACTGATGTAACAGTAAGTAACAGTAACTTGACTGATGTAACAGTAACTTGACGAGTAACAGTAACTTGACTGTGTAACAGTAAGTAACAGTAACTTGACTGATGTAACAGTAAGTAACAGTAACTTGACTGATGTAACAGTAAGTAACAGTAACTTGACTGGTGTAACAGTAAGTAACAGTAACTTGACTGATGTAACAGTAAGTAACAGTAACTTGACTGATGTAACAGTAAGTAACAGTAACTTGACTGATGTAACAGTAACTTGACTGATGTAACAGTAAGTAACAGTAACTTGACTGGTGTAACAGTAAGTAACAGTAACTTGACTGATGTAGCAGTAACTTGACTGATGTAACAGTAAGTAACAGTAACTTGACTGGTGTAACAGTAAGTAACAGTAACTTGACTGATGTAGCAGTAACTTGACTGATGTAACAGTAAGTAACAGTAACTTGACTGATGTAACAGTAAGTAACAGTAACTTGACTGGTGTAACAGTAAGTAACAGTAACTTGACTGATGTAACAGTAAGTAACAGTAACTTGACTGATGTAACAGTAAGTAACAGTAACTTGACTGATGTAACAGTAAGTAACAGTAACTTGACTGGTGTAACAGTAAGTAACAGTAACTTGACTGGTGTAACAGTAAGTAACAGTAACTTGACTGATGTAACAGTAAGTAACAGTAACTTGACTGGTGTAACAGTAAGTAACAGTAACTTGACTGATGTAACAGTAACAGTAACTTGACTGATGTAACAGTAAGTAACAGTAACTTGACTGGTGTAACAGTAAGTAACAGTAACTTGACTGGTGTAACAGTAACAGTAACTTGACTGGTGTAACAGTAAGTAACAGTAACTTGACTGGTGTAACAGTAAGTAACAGTAACTTGACTGATGTAACAGTAAGTAACAGTAACTTTACTGGTGTAACAGTAAGTAACAGTAACTTGACTGGTGTAACAGTAACAGTAACTTGACTGGTGTAACAGTAACAGTAACCTGACTGATGTAACAGTAAGTAACAGTAACTTGACTGATGTAACAGTAAGTAACAGTAACTTGACTGGTGTAACAGTAAGTAACAGTAACTTGACTGATGTAACAGTAAGTAACAGTAACTTGACTGGTGTAACAGTAAGTAACAGTAACTTGACTGATGTAACAGTAAGTAACAGTAACTTGACTGGTGTAACAGTAAGTAACAGTAACTTGACTGATGTAACAGTAAGTAACAGTAACTTGACTGGTGTAACAGTAAGTAACAGTAACTTGACTGATGTAACAGTAAGTAACAGTAACTTGACTGATGTAACAGTAAGTAACAGTAACTTTACTGGTGTAACAGTAAGTAACAGTAACTTGACTGGTGTAACAGTAAGTAACAGTAACTTGACTGGTGTAACAGTAAGTAACAGTAACTTGACTGATGTAACAGTAAGTAACAGTAACTTGACTTGTGTAACAGTAAGTAACAGTAACTTGACTGATGTAACAGTAAGTAACAGTAACTTGACTGGTGTAACAGTAAGTAACAGTAACTTGACTGATGTAACAGTAAGTAACAGTAACTTGACTGGTGTAACAGTAAGTAACAGTAACTTGACTGATGTAACAGTAAGTAACAGTAACTTGACTGGTGTAACAGTAACAGTAACTTGACTTGTGTAACAGTAAGTAACAGTAACTTGACTGATGTAACAGTAAGTAACAGTAACTTGACTGATGTAACAGTAAGTAACAGTAAGTAACAGTAACTTGACTGATGTAACAGTAAGTAACAGTAACTTGACTGATGTAACAGTAAGTAACAGTAACTTGACTGATGTAACAGTGACTTAACTGATGTAGCATGTAAATAACAGTAACTTGCTGATGGAAAAGGTAAGTAACAGTAACTTGGCTGCAAAAAGTTAACAAACTATCCCTCTTCTCCTCTCCCCTCCCTCTCATCCACTCCCCTCCCTTTCCTCCACTCCCGCTCCTCCCCTCCCCACCCTCCTCCCCCCAACAGTGTAGAGGCTTCCTTACTACCACTGCTGAGCCTCACAGTACATAGTACCTACCCCTCCCATCCCTCCTCCTGTCCTCTCCCCTTTCAGACTTCCCCACTTCACCCCCTCCCCTCACAACATACACTTTCCCCCTCTACCTCCCCCAGGCCAGGGAGCCAGCATCTTCCTGGGGGTCTCTCTCCCTGGCCAAGGAGCCAGCATCTTCCTGGGGTCTCTCTCCCAGGCCACGGACCCAGCATCTTCCTGGGGGTCTCTCTCCCTGGCCAGGAGCCAGCATCTTCCTGGGGTCTCTCCCAGGCCAGGGAGCCAGCATCTTCCTGGAGTCTCTCCCCCAGGCCAGGGAGCCAGCATCTTCCTGGGGTCTCTCCCCCAGGCCAGGGAGCCAGCATCTTCCTGGAGTCTCTCCCCCAGGCCAGGGAGCCAGCATCTTCCTGGATCTCTTCCCCTGGCCAGGGAGCCAGGATCTTCCTGGGGTCTCTCCCCCAGGCCAGGGAGCCAGGGTTTTCCTGGAGTCTCTCTCTTAGGCCAGGGAGCCAGGATCTTGCTGGGGTCTCTCCCAGGCCAGGGAGCCAGCATCTTCCTGGAGTCTCTCTCTCCGGCCAGGGAGCCAGCATTTTCCTGGGGTCTCTCTCCCAGGCCAGGGAACCAGCATCTTCCTGGAGTCTCTCCCCCAGGCCAGGGAGCCAGCATCTTCCTGGGATCTCTCTCCCAGGCCAGGGAGCCCGGATCTTCCTGGGGTCTCTCCCAGGCCAGGGAGCCAGCATCTTCCTGGAGTCTGTCTCCCAGGCCAGGGAGCCAGCATCTTCCTGGGGTCTCTCTCCCAGGCCAGGGAACCAGCATCTTCCTGGAGTCTCTTCCCCAGGCCAGGGAGCCAGCATCTTCATGGAGTCTCTCCCAGGCCAGGGAGCCAGCATCTTCCTGGGATCTCTCTCCCTGGCCAGGGAGCCAGCATCTTCCTGGGATCTCTCTCCCTGGCCAGGGAGCCAGCATCTTCCTGGGGTCTCTCTCCCTGGCCAGGGAGCCAGCATCTTCCTGGGACCTCTCCCCCTGGCCAGGGAGCCAGTATCTTCCTGGGGTCTTTCTCCCAGGCCAGGGAGCCAGGATCTTCCTGGAGTCTCTCTCCCAGGCCAGGGAGCCAGGATCTTCCTGGGGTCTCTCTCCCAGGCCAGGGAGCCAGGATCTTCCTGGAGTCTCTTCCCAGGCCAGGGAGCCAGCATTTTCCTGGGGTCTCCCCCAGGCCAGGAAGCCAGCATCTTCCTGGGGTCTCCCCCAGGCCAGGGAGCCAACATCTTCTTGGGGTCTTCCCCAGGCCAGGGAGTCAGCATCTTCCTGGGGTCTCCCCCGGGCCAGGGAGCCAACATCTTCTTGGGGTCTTCCCCAGGCCAGGGTGTCAGCATCTTCCTGGGGTCTTCGGCTCAGCAGAAAGTGATATCATTTTTCTTTTGTCCTTAAAGTTAAACGATAATACGCGCGCGCGCGCGCGCGCGCGTGTGTGTGTGTGTGTGTGTGTACTTATAGCTTCCATCTCTTCATAATTTAAAGTTTATTGTTTACTTGTTTCCCGTTTGGACGGCCTTTATAAACACGTACCTACAGTATGTATGGTTGAGATAATGCTCAGCACTTTGCTTTAATAACTCGGTTTATTTCATCTATATTTACCATTTGTGTAATATTGTCTGATAGTTTGATGATGAGCAAGGCGGGATGGTGATGGTTATTGCTTGACAAACTACCAGGTGCTGCCTTCCACCTCACACAAACTACCAGGTGCTGCCTTCCACCTCACACAAACTACCAGGTGCTGTCTTCCACCTCACACAAACTACCAGATGCAACCTTCCACCTCACACAAACTACCAGGTGCTGTCTTCCACCTCACACAAACTACCAGATGCAACCTTCCACCTCACACAAACTACCAGGTGCTGCCTTCCACCTCACACAAACTACCAGGTGCAACCTTCCACCTCACACAAACTACCAGGTGCTGTCTTCCACCTCACACAAACTACCAGGTGCAACCTTCCACCTCACACAAACTACCAGGTGCTGCCTTCCACCTCACACAAACTACCAGGTGCAACCTTCCACCTCACACAAACTACCAGGTGCTGTCTTCCGCCTCACACAAACTACCAGGTGCAACCTTCCACCTCACACAAACTACCAGGTGCAACCTTCCACCTCACACAAACTACCAGGTGCTGCCTTCCACCTCACACAAACTACCAGGTGCTGCCTTCCATCTCATACAAACTACCAGGTGCTGTCTTCCACCTCACACAAACTACCAGGTGTTGCCTTCCACCTCACACAAACTACCAGGTGCAACCTTTCACCTCACACAAACTACCAGGTGCTGCCTTCCATCTCATACAAACTACCAGGTGCAACCTTCCACCTCACACAAACTACCAGGTGCAACCTTCCACCTCACACAAACTACCAGGTGCTGCCTTCCACCTCACACAAACTTCCAGGTGCAACCTTCCACCTCACACAAACTACCAGGTGCTGCCTTCCACCTCACACAAACTACCAGTTGCTGCCTTCCACCTCACACAAACTACCAGGTGCAACCTTCCACCTCACACAAACTACCAGTTGCAACCTTCCACCTCACACAAACTTCCAGGTGCTGCCTTCCACCTCACACAAACTACCAGGTGCAACCTTCCACCTCACACAAACTACCAGGTGCAACCTTCCACCTCACACAAACTACCGGGTGCAACCTTCCACCTCACACAAACTACCAGGTGCTGCCTTCCGCCTCACACAAACTACCAGGTGCAGTCTTCCACCTCACACAAACTACCAGGTGCAACCTTCCACCTCCCACAAACTACCAGGTGCAACCTTCCACCTCACACAAACTACCAGGTGCAACCTTCCACCTCACACAAACTACCAGGTGCAACCTTCCACCTCACACAAACTACCAGGTGCAACCTTCCACCTCACACAAACTACCAGGTGCAATCTTCCGCCTCACACAAACTACCAGGTGCAATATTCCGCCTCACACAAACTACCAGGTGCAGTCTTCCACCTCACACAAACTACCAGGTGCTGCCTTCCGCCTCACACAAACTACCAGGTGCAACCTTCCACCTCACACAAACTACCAGGTGCAACCTTCCACCTCACACAAACTACCAGGTGCAACCTTCCACCTCACACAAACTACCAGGTGCAACCTTCCACCTCACACAAACTACCAGGTGCAACCTTCCACCTCACACAAACTACCAGGTGCAACCTTCCACCTCACACAAACTACCAGGTGCAACCTTCCACCTCACACAAACTACCAGGTGCAACCTTCCACCTCACACAAACTACCAGGTGCCGCCTTCCACCTCACACAAACTACCAGGTGCCGCCTTCCACCTCACACAAACTACCAGGTGCTGCCTTCCACCTCACACAAACTACCAGGTGCCGCCTTCCACCTCACACAAACTACCAGGTGCCGCCTTCCACCTCACACAAACTACCAGGTGCTGCCTTCCACCTCACACAAACTACCAGGTGCTGCCTTCCGCCTCACACAGACTTGCTTAGAGGTCAGCAGTTGGAGATTTGTAATGTAAAAGGACACAAGTGCAACTAATGTGACATTTTTATTATGGCAACGTTTCGCTCTCCAGGAGCATTGTCAAGCGGCTTGACAAAGCTCTTGGAGAGCATAACGTTGCCACAATAAAAATGTCACATTAGTTGCATTTGCGTCATTTTTACCTAACATATTTTCGGTAATTCTACCAACATTAATATAGTTGGAGATTTGCTGCCAGTAGGGAAGGATTCAAACTGTTGCTCTGTCTTTATTAACATAGCCTCATACACAAACACCTTACAAATGTCGTTTTTAAAACATAAATTTTTGAGCTATGACATGTGCCTGTTGCCTATATCCATGCTGTATACTTTGTCGTTTAAACTACGTTGCTGAGAATAGCCTCTGATAGGAAGTGTTGTCACTCTTCAGTCAGGGTATGCATAAAGCGTTGCTACAGTTTCACAAACACGTTAGGTCATTGTGGACCTAATGTCATGTTTCAACACAGTCTAAGACAGGTGTCAGCACTAGGTCGTGTGCATACTTACTATGTTTTGCTTCTGGGTCATAGGTACCGAGGAATGGTTTGGGAATATCTTCTGATGCATGTGTCCTCGCTGGACACTGTCCAAACAAATGGTATAAAATACCGATGTGATGGTTACAGACACACAGATGTAGTGTAATGAACTGGCAATAAAGGTTCTCATTACACTGCATCTGTGTTTGTATCCTCTGTGGACACAGTGTATGTGTACCTCAACTACATTGTGTCTTGGCGCAGACGTTGACTCGTTTGGGAGGTATTAGCCTTCATCTACGTTAAATGTATTACACTCTTAACTCTGCACTCTCTCTTGTATTGAGCCTCATGCGAAGGCTGGCCTCTGTCTGCTAAGTAATAAGTGAACTTAGTATTTGTCAGCTTTGTGGACACAGTTATTTTAGGACTGAATGGATTTTGTCTCCTCAGTGTCGACATTGTGTTGTGTGAACGTAGTCTTAGACTAGATGCTAAGTTGCACACTGGTTGTGTTTGCTAAGTTGCACACTGGTTGTGTCTGCTAAGTTGCACACTGGTTGTGTTCTGCTAAGTTGCACACTGGTTGTGTTCTGCTAAGTTGCACACTGGTTGTGTTCTGCTAAGTTGCACACTGGTTGTGTTCTGCTAAGTTGCACACTGGTTGTGTGCTGCTAAGTTGCACACTGGTTGTGTTCTGCTAAGTTGCACACTGGTATTTGCTGACAAACGTTTATTGTGAATTTCGTTGTAGCGTAGACTTTATCAAGTATTGTAGGTGGACGAAACGTTGCAGTAAACGTTTCTCTACATAGTGTCATTCTCACCACCTGTCACATTACACCTGTGTTATATTCATCTTAACACCTGTGCTACTCTTAGCAGATTCCCATTTTTTTAAGTGAATAAATGGCTATGTTACACTGAGAGTAATTATCATTAGTGGGTTCATTAACTTACATTTGTGATCGGATGCTACTTTAATTAGGTTCTATTTTGTAACTAATATCTCTCGTGGAATTTAAACTTTATTTGTAGAAGATGGCAGTTTTTACACTGCTGTTGTTAAGATGATTCTCGGGTGGGGGGTAAGATTTCCTGTTTAAAACTGTTTGTCTGCAGCAGACTCTGCTTTGAAAACAAAAACATTAATCTCTGCTTTCAAAGCAGAAGCAACAAATAGGAACTATTTTGGAAGCGTGTGTCCATGATGCGTGTGTGTGTATATATATTGTCTGTTTTTGTCTGTGTGTATGTCATCGACTGTGTATATGTGTATAATAAGCTTGTGTGTATACAAACTATACACGCGGATACTAAACATGGATGCCAGGAGAATAAAATAATAAAGATTTAAAGGAATTGAAATTTACGGAAGTTTGGCAAAGCAGCGTCTGTGTATCCTCTCCTTGTCTCTTACCTTCCTTCCTTCCTGTCTTGCTTCTTACCTTCCTTCTTTACCATACTTATCAATTATCTGTCTGTCACTACCTTTCCTTCTTACCTCTCCCTCTCTCTCCCCTCCCTCTAGTTATAATTCCTCCATCACACGCCCTCCCTGCCTTCTCTGTTATCCATCACAGGGGCAGTAAGATTTATCTTTGAAAGCCACACTTGTCGAGTGTAATGTGAGTAGTTACCTGGGTACTGATGCACGGTGCTGAGGGAGAGAGGGAGAAAGTGAGAGGGAAGATGAGGGAGAGGGCTGGAGAGGTCACTAGGTCAGAGAGATGGCGTGAAGGTGAACATATTTAACCAAACAATAATGTTAAATTATTCTCCTTTGGAGTGATTGTGAGAATGAGATGTAATTATAGTGAGAGGGAGATTGAGAGGGGGAGGGAAGGAAGGGGCAGTGTGGGCGGAGACTCGCAATTCCAGGAAAGTAATTATGTTGAGGTGGTGATTGACACTAATGAAGGACACCAGGTACCAAGTACCATGTACCACCAGGTGCCTGTGCCACCAGGTAACACCAAGTGCCTTTGCCACCAGGTACCAAGTACCATGTGCCACCAGGTACCAAGTACCATGTGCCACCAGGTGCATGTGCCACCAAGTACCACCAGGTGCCTGTACCACAAGGTACCACCAAGTACTATGTACCACAAGGTACCACCAAGTACCATGTACCACAAGGTAACACCAAGTACCATGTACCACCAAGTACCATGTACCACCAAGTACCATGTACCACCAAGTACCATGTACCACAAGGTACCACCAAGTACCATGTACCACAAGGTATCATGTACCACAAGGTATCATGTACCACAAGGTACCACCAAGTACCATGTACCACAAGGTGCCTGTAACACAAGGTACCACCAGGTACATGTACTACCAGTTACCACAAGGTACATGTACTGCCAGGTACCACTAGGTACATGTACTACCAGGTACCACCTGGTACACGTACTACCAGGTACATATACCACGAGGTACCACCAGGTACATGTACTACCAGGTACCACCAAGTACCATGAACCACAAGGTACCACAAAGTAACATTTACCACAAGGTACCACCAAGTACCATGTACCACAAGGTACCACCAAGTACCATGTACCACAAGGTACCACCAAGTACCATGTACCACAAGGTACCACCAAGTACCATGTACCGCAAGGTACCACCAAGTTTCATGTACCACAAGGTACCACCAAGTACCATGTATCACAAGGTACCACCAAGTACCATGTACCACAAGGTACCACCAAGTATCATGTACCACAAGGTACCACCAAGTACCATGTATCACAAGGTACCACCAAGTACCATGTATCACAAGGTACCACCATGTACCACAAGGTACCACCAAGTACCATGTACCACAAGGTACCACCAAGTACCATGTACCACAAGGTACCACCAAGTACCATGTATCACAAGGTACCACCAAGTACCATGTACACAAGGTACCACCATGTACCACAGGTACCACCAAGTACATGTACCACAAGGTACCACCAGTACCATGTATACACAAGGTACCACCAAGTACCATGTATCACAAGGTACCACCATGTACCACAAGGTACCACCAAGTACCATGTACCACAAGGTACCACCAAGTACCATGTACCACAAGGTACCACCATGTACCACAAGGTACCACCAAGTACCATGTACCACAAGGTACCACCAAGTACTATGTACCACAAGGTACCACCAGGTACCATGTACCACCAGGTGCCTGTACCACCAGGTACATATACTACCAGGTACCACCAGGTACATGAACTACCAGGTACCACCAGGTACATGTACTACCACCAGGTACATGTACTACCAGGTACCACCAGGTACATGTACTACCAGGTACCACCAGGTACATGTACCTGCAGGTACCACCAGGAATATGTGCTACTAGGCACCAACAGGTACCACCTGGTACAAGTACTACCAGGAACATATACCACGAGGTACCACAAGGTACATGTACTACCATGTACCACCAGGTACATGTACTACCACCAGGTACATGTTCTAACAGGTACCACCAGGTACAGGTACCACCAGATGACTTGTACTTGCTTATGTACACTTCCCTACTATATGTACTCACGTATATGTCGTTGTAGGTCTGGTGGCTCCTGGTGCTGTAACAGACACTAGGAGAGGGAGGGTAAGGGAGAGGGAGAGGGAGGGTAAGGGAGAGGGAGAGGGAGGGTAAGGGAGAGGGAGAGGGAGGGTAAGGGAGAGGGAGGGAGGGTAGAGGGAGAGGGAGAGGGAGGGAAGAGAGGGAGAGGGGAGGGAGGGAAGGGAGGGAGGGGTAAGGGAGAGGAGAGGGAGGGTAAGGGAGAGGAGAGGGAGAGGGAGGGTAAGGGAGAGGAGAGGGAGGGAGAGGGAGAGGGAGAGGGAGAGGGAGAGGGAGGGTAAGGGAGAGGGAGAGGGAGGGTAAGGGAGAGGAGGGAGGGAGAGAGGGGAGGGTAAGGGAGAGGAGAGGGAGGGTAAGGGAAAGGGAGAGGGAGGGTAGGGAGGGAGGGAGGGTAAGGGAGAGGAGGGAGAGAGAGGGAGAGTAGGGTAAGGGAAGAGTAGGGAGAGGGAGAGGAGTAAGGGAGAGGGAAGAGGGAGGGTAAGGGAGAGGGTAAGATGAGCAGTAGGAGGGAGGGAAGGGAGAGGGAGAGAAGATGAGCAGTAGGGAGGGAGGGTAAGGGAGAGGAGAGGAGGTAAGGGAGAGGGAGAGGGAGGGTAAGAAGAGGAGGGTAAGGGAGAGGGAGGGTAAGGGAGAGGGAGAGGGAGGGTAAGAGATAGGGAGAGGGAGGGTAAGAGAGAGGGAGAGGGAGGGTAAGGGAGAGGGAAGAGGGAGACAAGATGAGCAGTTGGGAGGGAGGGTAAGGGAGAGGGAAGAGGGAGGGTAAGGGAGAGGGAGATAAGATGAGCAGTAGGGAGGGAGGGTAAGGGAGAGGGAGAGAAGATGAGCAGTAGGGAGGGAGGGTAAGGGAGAGGGAGAGGGAGAGGCAGAGCGAGGGTAAAGGGAGGAAATCTCCATCACTTTAAGCCCTTCAAGGCGACGAACTGAGATCCCTGTTGCTGCCTCTGCTGTTGTTGCTGCCTCTGCTGTTGTTGCTACCTCTGCTGTTGTTGCTGCCTCTGCTGTTGTTGCTACCTCTGCTGTTGTTGCTGGTCTGCTGTTGTTGTGCTCTGCTGTTGAGTCTGCTGTTGGCTGCTCTGCTGTTGTTGCTGCCGCGTTGTTGCTGTCTGCTGTTGTTGCTATTGCTGTTGTTGCGTACTCTGCGTTGTGTGGCTGTTGTTGCATGCCTCTGCGTTGTTGCTACCTGCTGCTTGTTGCTGCCTCGCTGTTGTTGCTGCTGTGTTTGCTCCTCTGCTGTTGTTGCTGCCCGCTGTTGCTGCTGTTGTTGCTGCCTCGCGTTGTCTCCCTGCTGTTGTTGCTGCCTCTGCTGTTGTTGCTGCCTCTGCTGTTGTTGCGCCTCTGCTGTTGTTGCTGCCTCTGCTGTTGTTGCTACCTCTGCTGTTGTTGCTGCCTCTGCTGTTGTTGCTGCCTCTGCTGTTGTTGCTGCCTCTGCTGTTGTTGCTGCCTCTGCTGTTGTTGCTGCCTCTGCTGTTGTTGCTGCCTCTGCTGTTGTTGCTACCTCTGCTGTTGTTGCTGCCTCTGCTGTTGTTGCTGCCTCTGCTGTTGTTGCTGCCTCTGCTGTTGTTGCTGCCTCTGCTGTTGTTGCTGCCTCTGCTGTTGTAGCTGCCTCTGCTGTTGTTGCTGCCTCTGCTGTTGTTGCTGCCTGGAGTCAATGTGTTCAGTCCTCATGCTTGTAGAAAGTACATGATTCGCTGGTTGTAGTGGCTTATGTACTGCCTCGCTGTGTTGCTGTAGCAGTAGTAGGCGGGTCATAGTGGTACCTCTGCTGTATTTATATTACAAGTGCTCCTCTGCTGTTGTTGCTGCTGGTATTATATTACAAGTGCTTCTCTGCTGTTGTTGCTGCTGGTATTATATTACAAGTGCTTCTCTGCTGTTGTTGCTGCTGGTATTATATTACAAGTGCTTCTCTGCTGTTGTTGCTGCTGGTATTATATTACAAGTGCTTCTCTGCTGTTGTTGCTGCTGGTATTATATTACAAGTGCTTCTCTGCTGTTGTTGCTGCTGGTATTATATTACAAGTGCTTCTCTGCTGTTGTTGTTGTTGGTATTATATTACAAGTGCTTCTCTGTGTTGTTGCTGCTGGTATTATATTACAAGTGCTTCTCTGCTGTTGTTGCTGCTGGTATTATATTACAAGTGCTTCTCTCGTTGTTGTTGTGGTATTATATTACAAGTGCTTCTCTGCTGTTGTTGCTGCTGGTATTATATTACAAGTGCTTCTCTGCTGGTATGATTGTTGGTATTTATATTACAAGTGCTTCTCTACATACTGCAATATCTACAAGTGCTTCTCGCTGTTTTTTGTTGGTATTATATACAAGTGCTCTCTTGTGTGCTGCGGATCATATATTACAAGTTCTTGCTGTTGTTGTGCTGGTATTATATTACAATGTTCTCTGTGTTGCTGTCTTGGTATTATACTTACAAGTGTTGCTCTGCTGTTGTTGTGCTGGTATATATTCAAAGTGCTTCTGTGTACTCAGGATATTTACAGTCTTTGCTGTTTGTGTGTATTATATCATCAAGTGTTCTACATCTTGATAGTCTACGGTATTCAAGTGTCTCTTGTACAGTCATTGTGGGTATGACGGATCAAAGTGTGTAGCAGTCATTGATGAGTACTGACGGATCAAAGTGTGTAGCAGTCATTGATGAGTACTGACGGATCAAAGTGTGTAGCAGTCATTGATGAGTACTGAATCGTGAGTTTTATCATCAAGTGTGTGCAGTCATTGATGAGTACTGACGATCAAAGTGTCCCGTTGTGGTTGGTCAGTCATTATATACAGATGTGTGCTCATTGATAGTCTGACGGATCAAAGTGTATACCACTCATTGATGAGTACTGACGGATCAAGTGTTACAGTCAGCATATCCTATACAAGTGTTGCAATTGATTGCTACATCAAATGCAGTTGATGGACAGGATCAGTACCGTCTATGAGCGTCAATTTACATCGAGCTTTAAGGACCATCAGAGTGAATCACCAAGTCATTGGATGACTCAAGTTGCATCAGGATGTCATCAAAGTCGTGGAACTATAAGGAGTCATTGATGGATGACTAGGCGGATCAAAGTGATGCTTAGCAGTCATTGATGAGTATCACGGATCAAAGTGTGTCAGCAGTCATTGATGGACTAGGATCAAAGTGTAGTGGTCATTGATGAGTACTCTCAAAGTGTGTAGCATCATATGTGAGTCACGGATCAAGTGTGTCTTCAGTGGATGCACCTCAAAGTGTCACAGGTAGTGATGATACATCAAATGTGTCATCAGTTGATGACTCGATCAAGTGTGTCAGTCATTGTGATCGACGATCAAGTGTTCAAGAGTGGATGCACATCAAGTGTCTCACGTGGACTGCATCAAAGGTGTCTAGTGATGACCATCAAGGTGTCATCAAGGTGGATGCACGATCAAATGTGTTTCAAGTGGATGCACTCATCAAGTGTCACATCAAGGTGGATGCACCAGGTGTGCATCAGGTGGATGCACTCATCAATGGCTAAGGGATGATCACAAGGTGGGATGCATCATCAAGGTGGATGCACAAGGTGATGCATCATCAAGGTGGATGCACATCAAGGTGGGATGCATCCATCAAGGTGATGATCATCAAGGTGGGATGCACTCAAGGTGATGATCATCAAGTGGATGCACATCAAGGTGGATGCATCATCAAGGTGGATGCATCATCAAGGTGGGATGCACCATCAAGGTAGGATGCACATCAAGGTGGGATGCACATCAAGGTGTGGATGCATCATCAATGGATGACATCAAGGTGGATGCACTCATCAAGGTGGGATGCATCATCAAGGTGTCTCAAGTGGATGCATCATCAAGGTGATGACTCAAGGTGGGATGCACCATCAGTGATGCACCATCAAGGTGGGATGCACATCAAGGTGGATGCATCATCAAGGTGATGCTCATCAAGGTGGATGCACTCAAGGTGGATGCACAAGGTGGGATCAGGCTAGATGCACATCAAGGTGGATGCATCATCAAGGTGGATGCATCATCAAGGTGATGCCAAGGTGGGATGCACCATCAAGGTGGATGCACCATCAAGGTGGATGCATCATCAAGGTGGATGCCCAAGTGGGATGCATCATCAAGGTGGGATGCACATCAAGGTGGGATGCATCATCAAGGTGGATGCATCATCAGGTGGGATGCACATCAAGGTGGATGCATCATCAAGGTGGGATGCATCATCAAGGTGGATGCACATCAAGGTGGGATGCACATCAAGGTGGATGCATCATCAAGGTGGGATGCATCATCAAGGTGGGATGCATCATTCAAGGTGGGATGCACCATCAAGGTGGGATGCATCATCAAGGTGGGATGCATCATCAAGGTGGGATGCACCATCAAGGTGGGATGCATCATCAAGGTGTCTTCAAGGTGGGATGCATCATCAAGGTGGGATGCACATCAAGGTGGGATGCACCATCAAGGTGGGATGCACCATCAAGGTGGGATGCATCATCAAGGTGGGATGCATCATCAAGGTGGGATGCACATCAAGGTGGGATGCATCATCAAGGTGGGATGCATCATCAAGGTGGGATGCATCATCAAGGTGGGATGCATCATCAAGGTGTCATCAAGGTGGGATGCATCATCAAGGTGGGATGCATCATCAAGGTGGGATGCACCATCAAGGTGGGATGCATCATCAAGGTGGGATGCACATCAAGGTGGGATGCACCATCAAGGTGGGATGCATCATCAAGGTGGGATGCACCATCAAGGTGGGATGCACCATCAAGGTGGGATGCATCATCAAGGTGGGATGCATCATCAAGGTGGGATGCATCATCAAGGTGGGATGCACCATCAAGGTGGGATGCACCATCAAGGTGGGATGCACCATCAAGGTGGGATGCATCATCAAGGTGGGATGCATCATCAAGGTGGGATGCATCATCAAGGTGGGATGCATCATCAAGGTGGGATGCACCATCAAGGTGGGATGCACCATCAAGGTGGGATGCACCATCAAGGTGGGATGCACCATCAAGGTGGGATGCATCATCAAGGTGGGATGCATCATCAAGGTGGGATGCACCATCAAGGTGGGATGCACCATCAAGGTGGGATGCACCATCAAGGTGGGATGCACATCAAGGGCATGGGGATGCATCATCAAGGTGGGATGCACCATCAAGGTGGGATGCATCAGTATCATAGGTGGGATGCATCATCAAGGTGGGATGCATCATCAAGGTGGGATGCACCATCAAGGTGGGATGCATCATCAAGGTGGGATGCATCATCAAGGTGGGATGCATCATCAAGGTGGGATGCACCATCAAGGTGGGATGCATCAAGGTGGGATGCATCATCAAGGTGGGATGCATCATCAAGGTGGGATGCATCATCAAGGTGGGATGCACCATCAAGGTTCGATGCATCAAGGTGGGATGCATCATCAAGGTGGGATGCATCATCAAGGTGGGATGCATCATCAAGGTGGGATGCAGTGGCATCATCAGGTGGGATGCATCATCAAGGTGGGATGCATCATCAAGGTGGGATGCACCATCAAGGTGGGATGCACCATCAAGGTGGGATGCACCATCAAGGTGGGATGCACATCAAGGTGGATGAAATCCATCAAGGTGGGATGCACCATCAAGGTGGGATGCACCATCAAGGTGGGATGCACCATCAAGGTGGGATGCACCATCAAGGTGGGATGCATCATCAAGGTGGGATGCATCATCAAGGTGGGATGCACCATCAAGGTGGGATGCATCATCAAGGTGGGATGCATCATCAAGGTGGGATGCACCATCAAGGTAAAATCAACACAGCATGTTAATACACATCAACGTGTAGTTGGTGGTAGTTGACAACGACGACAAAACTCTCCAAACATTCTTTAAGAAGATCCAACGTGAGAAGGAGAGAAGTGGCGACATTCGTGGAGGCACTGGTAGGAATTACACTCAGTTTCCTGGTACATCTTCTCCGTAAATTGTGTTTTATTGTAAATACGCTTGAAAGATTGCATCCAGAATTGAATTGCTCGTACTATAAAGCTTTTTCCATCAGCTGTTCAATTTTGGATATAGTTTATCAATCGCGTTTTCAAAAAAATCGCAGTTATACATAGGCACTTTATAAGACTGTACAGCAGTTTTAATGCATTGTTAAAGAATGAGACACCTGTGTAACATTGGAGAATCTTTACTGAGCAGTGACGTCTTTATGCCAGTACACAGAAGAATAGTGGAAGATTATCTCATACTGCTCATTTGAAAAGATATACAGTCACGGGGCCACGTCAGTTCCCTTGTTTTCTAATATGTTATTTTCCCCTATAATCTACCTTATCCATAATTACTATCGCATTTGCTTTGTCTGTTTCGTAAGGTGAAGTCCAGGATCTTTCCTTAATTCATGGTATAACTTAACAAATCTTTGATAACAATTATGTTGTATTGGTGTGAGCGAAGGAAAGATCCTGGACATCACCTTACAAAACAAATGCGATAATAATTATGGACAAGGTAGATTACAGGGTAAAAATAAACATGATATTTGGACGTAGTGAAGCTGAGACAACTTATGTTTCCAGCTGAGGCGCCTTCATCAGCGACTCAACTTCCCCCTCACCATCATTATTGCCACCAGCCCCTCACCATCATTATTGCCACCAGCCCCTCACAATCATTAGTGTCACCAGCCCCTCACCATCATTAGTGCCACCAGCCCCTCACCATCATTAGTGTCACCAGCCCCTCACCATCATTATTGCCACCAGCCCCTCACCATCATTATTGCCACCAGCCCCTCACCATCATTAGTGCCACCAGCCCCTCACCATCATTAGTGCCACCAGCCCCTCACCATCATTATTGCCACCAGCCCCTCACCATCATTATTACCACCAGTCCCTCACCATCATTATTGCCACCAGCCCCTCACCATCATTAGTGCCACCAGCCCCTCACCATCATTAGTGCCACCAGCCCCTCACCATCATTAGTGCCACCAGCCCCTCACCATCATTAGTGTCACTAGCCCCTCACCATCATTAGTGTCACTAGCCCCTCACCATCATTAGTGCCACCAGCCCCTCACCATCATTAGTGCCACCAGCCCCTCACCATCATTAGTGCCACCAGCCCCTCACCATCATTAGTGCCACCAGCCCTCACCATCATTAGTGCCACCAGCCCTCACCATAATTAGTGCCACCAGCCCTCACCATCATTAGTGCCACCAGCCCTCGCCATCATTAGTGCCACCAGCCCTCACCATTATTAGTGCCACCAGCCCCTCACCATTATTAGTGCCACCAGCCCCTCACCATCATTAGTGCCACCAGCCCCTCGCCTTCATTAGTGCCACCAGCCCCTCACCATTATTAGTGCCACCAGCCCCTCACCATCATTAGTGCCACCAGCCCCTCACCATCATTAGTGCCACCAGCCTATCACCATCATTAGTGCCACCAGCCCCTCACCATCATTAGTGCCACCAGCCTCTCACCATCATTAGTGCCACCAGCCCCTCACCATCACTAGTGCCACCAGCTCCTCACCATGATTAGTGCCACCAGCCTCTCACCATCATTATTGCCACCAGCCTCTCACCATCATTAGTGCTACCAGCCCCTCACCATCATTAGTGCCACCAGCCCCTCACCATCATTAGTGCCACCAGCCTCTCACCATCATTAGTGCTACCAGCCCCTCACCATCATTAGTGCCACCAGCTCCTCACTATCATTAGTGCCACCAGCCTCTCACCATCATTAGTGCCACCAGCCCCTCACCATCATTAGTGCCACCAGCCCCTCACCATCATTAGTGCCACCAGCCTCTCATCATCATTAGTGCCACCAGCCCCTCACCATCATTAGTGCCACCAGCTCCTCACCATCATTAGTGCCACCAGCTTCACTTAAAGAATTTTTATTGCTGCCTCTTTATTGATTTTTTTTTAGTTTGGTCTCATTATTTTTTTACCGGAAATAAAGACTACGATAAAAATATTATAAGTGTGTGAAGTGCAGAGTTTGTGGTCTGTGTCTCCTAGTACAGTGGTCTTATTGTCTGTGTCTCCTAGTACAGTGGTCTTATTGTCTGTGTCTCCTACTTCAGTGGTCTTAATGTCTGTCTCCTAATACAGTGGTCTTAACTTAATGTCTGTGTCTCCTAGTACAGTTGTCTTAATGTCTGTGTCTCCTAGTACAGTTGTCTTAATGTCTGTGTCTCCTAGTACAGTGGTCTTAATGTCTGTGTCTCCTAGTACAGTGGTCTTAATGTCTGTGTCTCCTAGTACAGTGGTCTTAATGTCTGTGTCTCCTAGTATAGGGGTCTTAATGTCTGTCTCCTAGTACAGTGGTCTTAATGTCTGTCTCCTAGTACAGTGGTCTTAATGTCTGTGTCTCCTAGTACAGTGGTCTTAATGTCTGTGTCTCCTAGTACAGTGGTCTTAATGTCTGTGTCTCCTAGTACAGTGGTCTTAATGTCTGTGTCTCCTAGTACAGTGGTCTTAATGTCTGTGTCTCCTAGTACAGTGGTCTTAATGTCTGTGTCTCCTAGTACAGTGGTCTTAATGTCTGTGTCTCCTAGTACAGTAGTCTTAATGTCTGTGTCTCCTAGTATAGTGGTCTTAATGTCTGTCTCCTTGTACAGTGGTCTTAATGTCTGTGCCTCCTAGTACAGTGGTCGTAATGTCTGTGTCTTCTAGTACAGTGGTCTTAATGTCTGTGTCTCCTAGTACAGTGGTCTTCAGGTCTGTGTCTTCTAGTACAGTGGTCTTCAGGTCTGTGTCTCCTAGTACAGTGGCCTTCACTAAGCACTACTAACTCTGTCTCTGCTAACTTTCTCTTCCTTTGTTAATTGTGAGATTATCTTGTCTTGCGGGTCCCATCTGTGCTAACCTCACACTGACTACCACGGTTTTGCTACCTCTCTCTCTCTCTCTCTCTCTCTCTCTCTCTCATTAGCAAGTGTGTGAGTGATCAGTGTCGCTTTGTTTATTTATGTCATAATTACTATGGGAGAGAGTGTTTACCATTACACTGATAGATGTGATAGATCAATGATTGCGGGCGTGGGAGGGTGGCTGGGCGTGAGAGGGTGGCTGGGCGTGGGAAGGGCGGCACCATCACTGTTATATCACAGAATTATCACTGCCTATCACTCTCCTGCACCCGTTCCCTCTATTACTGACAGTGATGTACTCAGCGACCAGCTGAGAGCACCAGGGACCAGCTGAGAGCACCAGGGACCAGCTGAGCACCAGAGACCAGCTGAGAGCACCAGAGACCAGGTACCAGCTGAGAGCACCAGTGACCAGCTGAGATCACCAGGGACCAGCTGAGAGCACCAGGGACCAGCTGAGAGCACAGGGCCACTGAGACACCAGACCACTGAGACACGAGGGTGACCAGCTGAGGACCACCAACCACTACCATCAGAGGATGGGTACCTGCCTGATGGTTACTACACCAACCCACTACCATACAGAGGATGGTAGTACCTGCCTGGATGGTTACTATCAACCAACCCACTACCATACAGAGGATGGTAGTACCTGCCTGGATGGTTACTATCATCCAACCCACTACCATACAGAGGATGGTAGTACCTGCCTGGATGGTTACTATCAACCAACCCACTACCATACAGAGGATGGTAGTACCTGCCTGGATGGTTACTATCAACCAACCCACTACCATACAGAGGATGGTAGTACCTGCCTGGATGGTTACTATCAACCAACCCACTACCATACAGAGGATGGTAGTACCTGCCTGGATGGTTACTATCAACCAACCCACTACCATACAGAGGATGGTAGTACCTACCTGGATGGTTACTATCTACCAACCCACTACCATACAGACGATGGTAGTACCTACCTGGATGGTTACTATCTACCAACCCACTACCATACAGAGGATGGTAGTACCTACCTGGATGGTTACTATCTACCAACCCACTACCATACAGAGGATGGTAGTACCTACCTGGATGGTTACTATCTACCAACCCACTACCATACAGAGGATGGTAGTACCTACCTGGATGGTTACTATCTACCAACCCACTACCATACAGAGGATGGTAGTACCTACCTGGATGGTTACTATCTACCAACCCACTACCATACAGAGGATGGTAGTACCTACCTGGATGGTTACTATCTACCAACCCACTACCATACAGAGGATGGTAGTACCTACCTGGATGGTTACTATCAACCAACCCACTACCATACAGAGGATGGTAGTACCTGCCTGGATGGTTACTATCAACCAACCCACTACCATACAGAGGATGGTAGTACCTGCCTGGATGGTTACTATCATCCAACCCACTACCATACAGAGGATGGTAGTACCTCCTGGATGGTTACTATCAACCAACCCACTACCATACAGAGGATGGTAGTACCTCCTGGATGGTTACTATCATCCAACCCACTACCATACAGAGGATGGTAGTACCTACCTGGATGGTTACTATCATCCAACCCACTACCATACAGAGGATGGTAGTACCTACCTGGATGGTTACTATCATCCAACCCACTACCATACAGAGGATGGTAGTACCTACCTGGATGGTTACTATCATCCAACCCACTACCATACAGAGGATGGTAGTACCTACCTGGATGGTTACTATCTACCAACCCACTACCATACAGAGGATGGTAGTACCTACCTGGATGGTTACTATCACCAACCCACTACCATACAGAGGATGGTAGTACCTACCTGGATGGTTACTATCTACCAACCCACTACCATACAGAGGATGGTAGTACCTACCTGGATGGTTACTATCTACCAACCCACTACCATACAGAGGATGGTAGTACCTACCTGGATGGTTACTATCTACCAACCCACTACCATACAGAGGATGGTAGTACCTACCTGGATGGTTACTATCTACCAACCCACTACCATACAGAGGATGGTAGTACCTACCTGGATGGTTACTATCAACCAACCCACTACCATACAGAGGATGGTAGTACCTACCTGGCACTGGTAAAACTGTGTCAAGATGTGAAGAGGTTTTTAAGGCTTCCGCCACTGTGGTGAGCTTCCACCACTGTGGAGAGGCTTCCCCCACTGTGGTGAGCTTCCACCACTGTGGAGAGGCTTCCCCCACTGTGGCGAGGCTTTACACTGTAGCGAGGCTTCTCACACTGTAGCGAGGCTTCCCACACTTTAGCGAGGCTTCCTCCAATGTGGCGCTTCTCACGCTGTGGCGAGGCTTCCTCCAATGTGGCGAGGCTTCCTCCAATGTGGCGAGGTTTCATACTCTGTGGCGAGGCTTCTCACACTGTAGCGAGGCTTCTCACACTGTGGCGAGGCTTCATACTCTGTGGCGAGGCTTTTCACACTGTAGCAAGGCTTCTCACACTGTGGCGAGGCTTCCCATACTGTGCTGAGACTTCCTCCAATGTGGCGAGGCTTCACACTCTGTGGCGAGGCTTCTCACAGTGGCGAGGCTTCCCACACTGGCGAGACTTCTTACTCTGTGGCGAGGCTTCCCACACTTTGGCGAGGCTTCATACGCTGTGGCGAGGCTTCCCACGCTGTGGCGAGGCTTCCCACGCTGTGGCGAGGCTTCCCACGTGTGGCGAGGCTTCTCACAGTGGCGAGGCTTCCCACACTGGCGAGACTTCTTACTCTGTGGCGAGGCTTCCCACACTTTGGCGAGGCTTCATACGCTGTGGCGAGGCTTCCCACGCTGTGGCGAGGCTTCCCACGCTGTGGCGAGGCTTCCCACGCTGTGGCGAGGCTTCACACACTGTGGCGAGGCTTCCCACACTGTGGCGAGGCTTCCACGCTGTGGCGAGGCTTCCCACGCTGTGGCGAGGCTTCCCACGCTGTGGCGAGGCTTCACACGCTGTGGCGAGGCTTCTCACGCTGTGGCGAGGCTTCCCACACTGGCGAGGCTTCCCACGCTGTGGCGAGGCTTCCCACACTGGCGAGGTTTCCCACACTGTGGCGAGGCTTCTCACACTGGCGAGGTTTCCCACACTGTGGCGAGGCTTCCCACACTGTGGTGAGGCTTCCCACACTGGCGAGGCTTCCCACGCTGGCGAGGCTTCCCACACTGGCGAGGCTTCCCACACTGGCGAGGCTTCCCACACTGGCGAGGCTTCCCACACAGTGGCGAGGCTTCTCACACTGGCGAGGCTTCCCACACTGTGGTGACGCTTCCCACACTGGTGAGGCTTCCCACGCTGGCGAGGCTTCCCACACTGGCGAGGCTTCCCACACTGTGGCGAGGCTTCTCACACTGGCGAGGTTTCCCCTCACTGGCGAGGCTTCCCACACTGGCGAGGCTTCCCACACTGGCGAGGCTTCCCACACTGGCGAGACTTCTCACACTGTGGCGAGGCTTCCCACACTGGCGAGACTTCTCACACTGTGGCGAGGCTTCCCACACAGTGGCGAGGCTTCTCACACTGGCGAGGCTTCCCACACTGTGGTGAGGCTTCCCACACTGGCGAGGCTTCCCACGCTGGCGAGGCTTCCCACACTGGCGAGGCTTCCCACACTGTGGCGAGGCTTCTCACACTGGCGAGGCTTCCTCACTGGCGAGGCTTCCCACACTGGCGAGGCTTCCCACACTGGCGAGGCTTCCCACACTGGCGAGACTTCTCACACTGTGGCGAGGCTTCCCACACTGGCGAGACTTCTCACACTGTGGCGAGGCTTCCCACACTGGCGAGGCTTCCCACACTGGCGAGGCTTCCCACACTGGCGAGGATTCCCACACTGGCGAGGATTCCCACACTGGTGAGGCTTCCCACACTGTGGCGAGGCTTCCCACACTAGTGAGGCATCCCACTGTAGCGAGGCTTCCCACACTGGCGAGGCTTCCCACACTGGCGAGGCTTCCCACACTGGCGAGACTTCTCACACTGTGGCGAGGCTTCCCACACTGGCGAGGCTTCCCACACTGGCGAGGATTCCCACACTGGCGAGGATTCCCACACTGGTGAGGCTTCCCACACTGTGGCGAGGCTAAACACACTAGTGAGGCATCCCACTGTAGCGAGGCTTCCACACTGACGAGGCTTCCCACACTGGCGAGGCTTCCCACACTGGCGAGACTTCCCACACTGGGAGGCTTCCCACACTGGCGAGGCTTCCCACACTGGCGAGACTTCCCACACTGGCGAGGCTTCCCACACTAGTGAGGCATCCCACTGTAGCGAGGCTTCCCACACTGGCGAGGCTTCCCACACTGGCGAGGCTTCCCACACTGGCGAGGATTCCCACACTGGCGAGGATTCCCACACTGGTGAGGCTTCCACACTGTGGCGAGGCTTCCCACACTAGTGAGGCATCCCACTGTAGCGAGGCTTCCCACACTGGCGAGGCTTCCCACGCTGGTGAGGCTTCCCACACTGGCGAGGCATCCCACTGTGGCGAGGCTTCCCACGCTGTGGCGAGGCTTCCCACACTGGCGAGGCTTCCCACGCTGTGGCGAGGCTTCCTACACTGGCGAGGCTTCCCACACTGGCGAGGCTTCCCACGCTGGCGAGGCTTCCCACACTGTGGCGAGGCTTCCCACACTGGCGAGGCTTGGCTTCCCACACTGGCGAGGCTTCCCACACTGTGGCGAGGCTTCCCACACTGGTGAGGCTTCCCACGCTGGCGAGGCTTCCCACACTGGCGAGGCTTCCCACACTGGCGAGGCTTCCCACACTGTGGCGAGGCTTCCCACACTGGCTGGGCTTCCCACACTGGCGAGGCTTCCACACTGGCGAGGCTTCCACACTGGGAGGCTTCCCACACTGGCGAGGCTTCCCACACTGGCGAGGCTTCCCACACTGGCGAGGCTTCCCACACTGGCGAGGCTTCCCACACTGTGGCGAGGCTTCCCACACTGGCTAGGCTTCCCACACTGGCGAGGCTTCCCACACTGGCGAGGCTTCCCACACTGGCGAGGCTTCCCACACTGTGGCGAGGCTTCCCACACTGGCTAGGCTTCCCACACTGGCGAGGCTTCCCACACTGGCGAGGCTTCCCACACTGGCGAGGCTTCCCACACTGGCGAGGCTTCCCACACTGGCGAGGCTTCCCACACTGGCTAGGCTTCCCACTGCGAGCTTCACACTGGCGAGGCTTCCCACACTGGCGAGGCTTCCCACACTGGCGAGGCTTCCCACACTGGCGAGGCTTCCCACACTGGCGAGGCTTCCCACACTGGCGAGGCTTCCCACACTGGCGAGGCTTCCACACTGGCAGCTCCCTGGCGAGGCTTCACACTGGCGAGGCTTCCCACACTGGCGAGGCTTCCCACACTGGCGAGGCTTCCCACACTGGCGAGGCTTCCCACACTGGCGAGGCTTCCCAGGCCAGGAATGCAATTAAAAGTTTTCTTTATATAAAAGTGATTGTCGCCCCAGGACCTGTGTGTGTGTGTGTGTGTGTGTGTGTGTGTGTGTGTGTGTACTCACCTATTTGTGGTTGCAGGGGTCGAGACAGCTCCTGGCCCCGCCTCTTCACTGGTCGCTACTAGGTCCTCTCTCTCCCTGCTCCATGAGCTTTATCATACCTCGTCTTAAAACTATGTATGGTTCCTGCCTCCACTACATCACTTGCTAGACTATTCCACTTCCTGACAACTTCATGGCTGAAGAAATACTTCCTAAGATCTCTTTGACTCATCTGAGTCTTCAACTTCCAATTGTGACCCCTTGTTTCTGTGTTCCATTTCTGGAACATACTGTCTCCGTCCACCTTGTCAATTCCTCGCAGTATTTTGTATGTCGTTATCATGTCTCACCTAACCCTCCAGTGTCGTCAGGCCGATTTCCATTAACCTTTCTTCGTAGAACATCTCTCTTAGCTCTGAAACTAGTTCTTGTATGAACCTTTTCTAAGTCATCAATGTGTTGTTGTATATGTTGGCACCACACGACCCATCCACACTATATGTTGGCACCACACGACCCATCCACACTATATGTTGGCACCACACGACCCATCCACACTATATGTTGGCACCACACGACCCATCCACACTATATGTTGGCACCACACGACCCATCCACACTATATGTTGGCACCACGACCCATCCACACTATATGTTGGCACCACACGACCCATCCACACTATATGTTGGCACCACACGACCCATCCACACTATATGTTGGCACCACACGACCCATCCACACTTCAGCCCTTCTAGCATTTTATCATCCATATATTTGAAACATTTTATAATTCGTCAGAGTTGCTTATGTGTTTTGTTTCCGTTACATGAAGCTCATGTGTTGATCTCTCTCTCTCTCTCTCTCTCTCTCTCTCTCTCTCTCTCTCTCTCTCTCTCTCTCTCTCTCTCTCTCTCACTTCAGTATTTTATTACATAGTCTGTATTCTTTAAGTGCCCTGATTTATCTTTCTCTTACATCCATTACTCCTCATTTATTATCCAGTTCATCTTAACCTAACATTTTTGGGTAATCCACAAGCATATTTCTCTTATAACTCTTCACATTTTCTTCTCAAACAGTTAAGTCTTTTATCCTGTGTAATAATGTGCCTTTTCTTCCTCCTATATTTTAAACTTTCTAAATTAAGTCTTTCTTGGGAACTCTGAAAAGTTCTCTTTAAAATCTAGGTAAATACAACCCACCCTATCTGTCGTGACCACTTTCCATCATTCATAATATCTTAAAATATTTGGTATGAATTTCTTGGTGTTTTTTTTTTTTTAAGATATTATGAATGATGGAAACTGGTCACGAGAGACAGGGTGGGTTGTATTTACTTAGATTTTAAAGAGAACTTTTCAGATTCATTATCAGGAATGATTATTATATATATTATTAACACATAGGACGTTTCCCACCAAGTCAGGGTGGCCCGAAAAAGAAAAACTCTTATCATCATTCACTCCATCACTGTCTTGCCAGAGGCATGCTCAGACTACAGCTGTAAAACTGCAACATAAACACCCCTCCTTCAGAGTGCCGGCACTGTACTTGATTCCTGTAGATGGGAAATACAGTGCCGGCACTCTGAAGGAGGGGTGTCAATGTTGCAGTTTTATAGCTGTAGTGTGAGTATGCCTCTGGCAAGATAGTGATGGAGTGAATGATGATGAGAGTTTTTCTTTTTCGGGCCACCCTGCCTTGGTGGGAAACGTCCTATGTGTTAATAATATATATAATAATCATTGCTGATAATGAATCAGAATGTAGTGCATACCCTCAGATTATTGTTGTTACTGTGGTGTCTAGGCTCTGTGTTGGTCCTGTGATAGAGGGATGAGGTGAGGCTCAAACAGCTCTCTGTAGTGTTATAAACAGGGGCAAGAGAGGACATGGTGTGTAGCACTGTTATATAGCACTGTTATGTGGCACTTTACGTGCACGGTTATGTGGCACTGTTATGTGGCACTGTTATGTGGCACGGTTATGTGGCAATGTTTCTTGTATCTGACCGTTTTTGTATGTGTTCCTTCAAGTGTTTCGTCTTCATTTGCACTCTGCCTGGTCTCAGACTGGGCTGCGGGGGCGTTGACCCCCGCAGCCCTGTCCGGGTAAACAGAGTTAGCCTGTACCTCTGTCTCAAGACCCTGTTTAAGTTGGTTGTGATCAGAAGGTTGTTTGACGGGGGCTTGGTGGCCTCAGGGAACACTTTCCCATGCTTCATCTGCTCCTCCTCCTCCCATCTTCATCTGCTCCTCCTCCTCCCATCTTCATCTTCCTGACCTACCCTCCACCTCCTTAACTTCATGGGTCATCAGTGACCCTCCTCTTACTTCCTGCTCTTGTCTTTTCTTCAGGATTGTCTTGTGTTGTCACAGTTTTCTTGTCGTCTCTCTTACCTCATCTTGTGCCTCCTACCTCTTTCCTTAATTATTGCTGCCTCTTCTACCTCCCTTTTACTCTATAGTCCCCTTTACATTTTCATTTCTCCATCTAGTTTCTTCCTTCTTCCTTCAGTCTTAGTTGTCTTTTCTTATTCCATGTTATCTTCCCCTTCTTTTATTTAACTTTCTTTCCCACTCCTATTCAGTGTGTGTGTACTCACCTAGTTGTACTCACCTAGTTGTGGTTGCAGGGGTCGATTCATAGCTCCTGGCCCCGCCTCTTCACTGTGTGTGTGTGTGTGTGTGTGTCTGTGGTGTGTGTGTGTGTGTACTCACCTAGTTGTGGTTGCAGGGGTCGAGTCATAGCTCCTGGCCCCGCCTCTTCACTGGCTGCTACTGGGTCACTCTCCCTGCGCCATGAGCTTTATCATACCTCTTCTTAAAGCTATGTTTGGAACCTGCCTCCACTACATCGCTTCCCAAACTATTCCACTTCTGACCACTCTGTGACTGAAGAAATACTTCCTAACATCCCTGTGATTCATTTGAGTCTTCAACTTCCAACTTTGTCCCCTTGTTGCTGTGTCCCATCTCTGGAACATTCTGTCTCTGTCCACCTTGTCAATTCCTCTCAGTATTTTATATGTCGTTATCATGTCCTCCCTATCTCTCCTGTCCTCCAGTGTCGTCAGGTCGATTTCCCTTAACCTCTCCTCGTAGGACATACCCCTTAGCTCCGGGACTAGTCTTGTTGCAAACCTTTCCACTTTCTCTAGTTTCTTTACGTGCTTGGCTAGGTGTGGGTTCCAAACTGGTGCTGCGTACTCCAGTATGGGCCTAACGTACATAGTGTACAGGGTCCTGAACGATTCCTTATTAAGATGTCGGAATGCTGTTCTTAGGTTTGCTAGGCGCCCGTATGCTGCAGCAGTGATTTGGTTGATGTGCGCCTCAGGAGATGTGCCTGGTGTTATACTCACCCCAAGATCTTTTTCCTTGTTTGAGGTTTGTAGTCTCTGGCCCCCCTAGACTGTACTCCGTCTGCGGTCTTCTTTGCCCTTCCCCAATCTTCATGACTTTGCACTTGGTGGGGTTGAACTCCAGGAGTCAATCGCTGGACCAGGCTTGCAGCCTGTCCAGATCCCTTTGTAGTTCTGCCTGGTCCTCGTCCGATTGAATTCTTCTCATCAACTTCACATCATCTGCAAACAGGGACACTTCGGAGTCTATTCCTTCCGTCATGTCGTTCACAAATACCCGAAACAGCACCGGTCCTAGGACTGATCCCTGTGGCACCCCGCTCGTTACAGGTGCCCACTCTGACACCTCGCCACGTACCATGACTCGCTGTTTTCTTCCGGACAGGTATTCCCTGATCCATTGCAGAGCCTTCCCTGTTATTCCTGCCTGGTCCTCCAGCTTTTGCACTAATCTCTTGTGTGGAACTTTGTCAAACGCCTTCTTGCAGTCCAAGAAAATGCAATCTACCCACCCCTCTCTCTCTTGTCTTACTGCCGTCACCCCGTCATAGAACTCCAGTAGGTTTGTAATGCAGGATTTCCCATCCCTGAAACCATGCTGGCTGTCGTTGATAAGCTCGTTTCTTTCTAGGTGCTCCACTACTCTTCTCCTGATAATCTTCTCCATTACCTTGCATACTATACATGTCAATGAAACTGGTCTGTAGTTTAGTGCTTCGTGTCTGTCTCCTTTTTTTAATATTGGAACTACATTTGCTGTCTTCCATACCTCAGGTAGTTGCCCTGTTTCGATGGATGTGTTGAAGATTGTTGTTAGTGGTACACATAGCGCCTCTGCTTCCTCTCTCAGGATCCATGGAGAAATGTTATCCGGCCCCATCGCCTTTGAGGTATCTAGCTCGCTTAGCAGCCTCTTCACTTCCTCCTCAGTTGTATGTATTGTGTCCAACACCTGATGGTGTACCCTACCTCTCCGCCTTTTTGGAGGCCCTTCTACCTCCTCTGTGAACACTTCTTTGAATCTCATGTTGAGCTCCTCACACACTTCGCGGTCATGTCTTGTGACCTCCCCTCCTTCCTTCCTCAGCCTGATTACCTGGTCCTTGACTGTTGTTCTCCTGATGTGGCTGTACAACAGCTTTGGGTCAGATTTGGCTTTCGCTGCTATGTCATTCTTGTATTGTCTTTGGGCTTCCCTTCTCTCCTGCGCATACTCGTTTCTGGCTCTACGACTGCTCTCCTTATTTTCCTGGGTCCTTTGCCTTCTATACTTCTTCCATTCCCTGGCACACTTGGTTTTGGCTTCCCTGCACCTTTGGGTGAACCATGGGCTCATCCTGGCTTTTTCGTTATTCCTGTTACCCTTGGGTACAAACCTCTCCTCAGCTTCCTTGCATATATTTGTCATATATTCCATCATCTCGTTTACTGACTTCCCTGCCAGCTCCCTGTCCCACTGAACCCCGTGCAGGAAGTTCTTCATGCCTACATAGTCTCCTTTCTTGTAGTTTGGCTTCGTTCGTCCGGCCCTTCCTGCTTCCCCCTCCACTCCCTCCACTTGTGTACTCACCTATTTGTACTCACCTATTTGTGGTTGCAGGGGTCGATTCATAGCTCCTGGACCCGCCTCTTCACTGATTGCTACTAGGTCCTCTCTCTCCCTGCTCCATGAGCTTTATCAAACCTAGTCTTAAAACTATGTATGGTTCCTGCCTCCACTATGTCGCTTTCTAGGCTATTCCACTTCCTGACAACTCTATGAATGAAGAAATACTTCCTAACATCCCTTTGACTCATAGGAGTCTTCAACTTCCAATTGTGACCCCTTGTTTCTGTGTCCCCTCTCTGGAACATCTTGTCTCTGTCCACCTTATCTATTCCTCGCAGTATTTTATATGTCGTTATCATGTCTCCCCTAACCCTCCTGTCCTCTAGTGTCGTCAGGCCGATTTCCCTTAACCTTTCTTCGTAGGACAATCCCCTTAGCTCTGGGACTAGTCTTGTTGCAAACCTTTGCACTTTCTCTAATTTCTTGACGTGCTTGACCAGGTGTGGGTTCCAAACTGGTGCTGCATACTCCAGTATGGGCCTGACGTATATGGTGTACAGAGTCTTGAATGATTCCTTAGTGAGGTATTGGAACGCTATTCTTAGGTTTGCCAGACGCCCGTATGCTGCAGCAGTTATCTGATTGATGTGTGCCTCAGGAGATGTGCTCGGTATTATACTCACCCCAAGATCTTTTTCCTTGAGTGAGGTTTGCAGTCTTTGGCCACCTAGACTATACTTTGTCTGCGGTCTTCTTTGCCCTTCCCCGATATTCATGACTTTACATTTGGCAGGGTTAAATTCAAGGAGCCAGTTACTAATTCTGAGCCTCATAGTCACTATCATACTTCTTCTTGAAGCTGTGTAATGAGCTTAGCTGCAGTAATACTTCAGTCTAAGTCGTTACACTTGGTAACTGCTGAACATGTCAGGAATATTTCTTAATATTCTCGTTCCTCTTATATGTGTTAAGATCCCATTCATGTTTCTCTATTACACTGATTCTCTTTTGTTTTTAATATGCCCTTCCACCTAGTGGTGGTGATGGTAATGACTCCTGTGGTGGTGATAATGAGTCCTGTGGTGGAGGTAGTGGTGATGATAATGAGTCCGATGATGGTGGTAGTGGTGGAGATAATGAGTCCTGTGGTGGTGGTAGTGGTGATGATAATGAGTCCTGTGGTGGTGGTAGTGGATGAGATAATGAGTTCTGTGATGGTGGTAGTGGTGGTGATAATGAGTCCTGTGATGGTGGTAGTGGTTGAGATAATGAGTCCTGTGGTGGTGGTAGTGGAGATAATGAGTCCTGTGATGGTGGTAGTGGTTGAGATAATGAGTCCTGTGGTGGTGGTAGTGGTGGAGATAATGAGTCCTGTGATGGTGGTAGTGGTGGTGATAATGAGTCCTGTGATGGTGGTAGTGGTGGTGATAATGAGTCCTGTGATGGTGGTAGTGGTGGTGATAATGAGTCCTGTGGTGGTAGTAGTGGATGAGATAATGAGTTCTGTGATGGTGGTAGTGGTGGTGATAATGAGTCCTGTGATGGTGGTAGTGGTTGAGATAATGAGTCCTGTGGTGGTGGTAGTGGTGGAGATAATGAGACCTGTGATGGTGGTAGTGGTTGAGATAATGAGTCCTGTGGTGATGGTGGTGATAATGAGTCTTGTGATGGTGGTAGTGGTGGTGATAATGAGTCCTGTGATGGTGGTAGTGGTGGAGATAATGAGTCCTGTGGTGGTGGTAGTGGTGGTGATAATGAGTCCTGTGATGGTGGTAGTGGTTGAGATAATGAGTCCTGTGGTGATGGTGGTGGTGGTGGTGGTGGTGGTGATAATGAGTCTTGTGATGGTGGTAGTGGTGGAGATAATGAGTCCTATGGTGGTGGTAGTTTTGGAGATAATGAGTCCTATGGTGGTGGTAGTGGTGGAGATAATGAGTCCTGTGATTGTGGTAGTGGTTGAGATAATGAGTCCTGTGGTGGTGGTAGTGGTGGAGATAATGAGTCCTGTGGTGATGGTGATAATGAGTCCTGTGGTGGTGGTAGTGGTTTAGATAATGAGTCCTGTGATGGTGGTAGTGGTGGTGATAATGAGTCCTGTGATGGTGGTGATAATGAGTCCTGTGATGGTGGTAGTGGTTGAGATAATGAGTCCTGTTATGGTGGTGGTGATAATGAGTCCTGTGATGGTGGTAGTGGTGGAGATAATGAGTCCTGTGGTGATGGTAGTGGTGGAGATAAGGAGTCCTGTGGTGGTGGTAGTGGTGTAGATAATGAGTCCTGTGGTAGTGGTGGTGATAATGAGTCCTGTGATGGTGGTAGTGGTGGAGATAATGAGTCCTG
>WNWK01013749.1:0-5000 GCA_009830355.1 Cherax destructor | reverse complement strand
ATGCTGGTATTGGTTGTGGTGGTAATGATGATGCTGGTATTGGTGGTGGTGGTGGTAATGATGATGCTGGTATTGGTGGTGGTGGTAATGATGATGCTGGTATTGGTGGTGGTGGTGGTAATGATGATGCTGGTATTGGTGGTGGTGGTAACGATGATGCTGGTATTGGTGGTGGTGGTAATGATGATGCTGGTATTGGTAGTAGTGGTGGTAATGATGATGCTGGTATTGGTGGTGGTGGTAATGATGATGCTGGTATTGGTGGTGGTGGTAATGATGATGCTGGTATTGGTGGTGGTGGTAATGATGATGCTGGTATTGGTGGTGGTGGTGGTAATGATGATGCTGGTATTGGTAGTAGTGGTGGTAATGATGATGCTGGTATTGGTGGTGGTGGTAATGATGATGCTGGTGGTGGTGGTGGTAATGATGATGCTGTTATTGGTGGTGGTGGTAATGATGATGCTGGTGGTGGTGGTAATGATGATGCTGGTATTGGTGGTGGTGGTGGTGGTAATGATGATGCTGGTGGTGGTGGTGGTGGTGGTAATGATGATGCTGGTGGTGGTGGTGGTGGTAATGATGCTGGTGGTGGTGGTGGTGGTGGTGGTGGTGGTGTAGTAGTGGAGTGGTAGAAACTGTGAGGGGGGGGGAGGGAAGGAACAGCATTAGGAACCAAGACCTACAATGACCCACAGTGACTCACCATAACCCCCACAACGACTCACCATGACCCACAGTGACTCACCATAACCCCCACAACGACTCACCATGACCCACAGTGACTCAACATAACCCCCACAACGACTCACCATGGCCCACAGTGACTCACCATGACCCCCACAACGACTCACCATGCCCCACATTGACTCACCATGGCCCACAGTGACTCACCATGACCCCCTCAACGACTCACCATGACCCACAGTGACTCACCATGGCCCACAGTGACTCACCATGACCCCCACAACGACTCACCATGACCCATATTGACTCACCATGGCCCACAGTGACTCACCATGGCCCACAGTGACTCATCATGACCCACATTGACTCACCATGGCCCAGTGACTCACCATTACCCCCTCAACTACTCACCATGACCCACAGTGACTCACCATAACTCACCATCACCTACGTTATGACCATCACAAATATATAGCTAATAAAATACGATAAGGTTGTCTTTGCTCTAAAACACATGAATCACAGGGATGTTAGGAAGTATTTCTTCAGTCACAGAGTGGTCGGGAAGTGGAATAGTTTGGGAAGCTATATAGTGGAGGCAGGATCCATTCATAGCTTTAAGAAGAGGTATGATACAGCTCATGGCGCAGGGAGAGTGACCCAGTAGAGGCCAGTGAAGAGGCGGGGCCAGGAGCTATGACTCGACCCCTGCAACCACAACTAGGTGAGTACACACACTCTCACACACATACATACACACATACATACATACACACACACATACATACATACACACACACATACATATATACACACACACACGCACACAGACTCAGATGAATCACAGGGATGTTAGGAAGTATTTCTTCAGTCACAGAGTGGTCAGAAAGTGGAATAGTTTGGGAAGTGATGTAGTGGAGGCAGGATCCATTCATAGCTTTAAGAAGAGGTATGATACAGCTCATGGTGCAGGGAGAGTGACCCAGTAGCGGCCAGTGAAGAGGCGGGGCCAGGAGCTATGACTCGACCCCTGCAACCACAACTAGGTGAGTACACACAAACACACTTCAGTCTGGGGAACATAAGGTAGTCATTGCAGTAATGTACAATCCACCACAGAACTGCACAGCCTAATATAGGCTGTACACAGCCTATATTAGATCCTTAAGAAATATTCAGAAATATTCTTGGATATCCTAAAATTACTATAGGAAGGTCCTTAATACGAGGAAGACGTATTGCCAGTAACGATGACAGGATCATGGAGCTTAACACTGGAATTAGCTCTGTATGTCATATGAATACAATTAGAAGCCTGAATAGATCTGTAAATTATTATGATAATATGAACGTAGATAATACATGTATGCAGCAACTTGCAATGTAGACAAACTGATGTTGTAGTAGCCAGGCTTAGGCTACTACAACATCAGTTGTAGTAGCCTAAGTAGGTGTGTCTGGCATTGTGGCAGACACACCCATGATGTGGTCAGCCCTATGGTCACTATCTTGACTCTCCACTTATTTTGTAATATTGTGATATGTCAAGATATCTTTTTAGTAAAACGATGATCCTAAGATATATTAAAAACTATGATGCTAAGATATGTTAAAAAAACTATGATACGTACTAAGATATATTAAGCAAATATCTTAAATTTGTCTGTAGATTATAAAATATAAGTTGTGAGTAAACCCACATATACCAGACAACAACACTGTCATCACGACTACCATCACCACCGCCACCTGCAGCCACCACCACCTGCAGCCACCACCACCTGCAGCCACCACCACCTGCAGCAACCACCACCTGCAGCAACCACCACCTGCAGCCACCACCACCTGCAGCCACCACCACCTGCAGCAACCACCACCTGCAGCAACCACCACCTGCAGCCACCACCACCTGCAGCCACCACCACCTGCAGCCACCACCACCTGCAGCCACCACCACCTGCAGCAACCACCACCTGCAGCAACCACCACCTGCAGCAACCACCACCTGCAGCACCACCACCTGCAGCCACCACCACCTGCAGCCACCACCACCTGCAGCCACCACCACCTGCAGCAACCACCACCTGCAGCCACCACCACCTGCAGCAACCACCACCTGCAGCCACCACCACCTGCAGCAACCACCACCTGCAGCCACCACCACCTGCAGCAACCACCACCTGCAGCAACCACCACCTGCAGCAACCACCACCTGCAGCCACCACCACCTGCAGCAACCACCACCTGCAGCCACCACCACCTGCAGCAACCACCACCTGCAGCAACCACCACCTGCAGCAACCACCACCTGCAGCCACCACCACCTGCAGCCACCACCACCTGCAGCAACCACCACCTGCAACCACCACCACCTGCAGCCACCACCACCTGCAGCAACCACCACCTGCAGCAACCACCACCTGCAGCCACCACCACCTGCAGCCACCACCACCTGCAGCAACCACCACCTGCAGCAACCACCACCTGCAACCACCACCACCTGCAGCCACCACCACCTGCAGCAACCACCACCTGCAGCAACCACCACCTGCAGCAACCACCACCTGCAGCAACCACCACCTGCAGCCACCACCACCTGCAGCCACCACCACCTGCAGCAACCACCACCTGCAGCCACCACCACCTGCAGCCACCACCACCTGCAGCAACCACCACCTGCAGCAACCACCACCTGCAGCCACCACCACCTGCAGCAACCACCACCTGCAGCAACCACCACCTGCAGCCACCACCACCTGCAGCAACCACCACCTGCAGCCACCCCCACCTGCAGCCACCACCACCTGCAGCAACCACCACCTGCAGCAACCACCACCTGCAGCAACCACCACCTGCAGCCACCACCACCTGCAGCCACCACCACCTGCAGCCACCACCACCTGCAGCCACCACCACCTGCAGCCACCACCACCTGCAGCAACCACCACCTGCAGCCACCACCACCTGCAGCCACCACCACCTGCAGCACCACCACCTGCAGCCACCACCACCTGCAGCAACCACCACCTGCAGCCACCACCACCTGCAGCCACCACCACCTGCAGCCACCACCACCTGCAGCCACCACCACCTGCAGCCACCACCACCTGCAGCCACCACCACCTGCAGCCACCACCACCTGCGGCCACCACCACCTGCAGCCACCACCACCTGCAGCCACCACCACCTGCGGCCACCACCACCTGCAGCCACCACCACCTGCAGCCACCACCACCTGCGGCAACCACCACCTGCGGCCACCACCACCTGCAGCCACCACCACCTGCAGCCACCACCACCTGCGGCCACCACCACCTGCAGCCACCACCACCTGCAGCCACCACCACCTGCGGCCACCACCACCTGCAGCCACCACCACCTGCAGCCACCACACCTGCGGCAACCACACCTGCGGCCACCACATGCAGCCACACCACTCAGCCACACCACTGCGGCCACCACCACTGCAGCCAACTACCTGCAGCCACCCCTGCTGGACCACCACCAGTGTAATTAGGCTAACCTGTGAGACTCATTTTTCTCCACAACTAAAACATTCCATATTTTTGGTCATGGTAATATAAATATTTTGGATGCAGGAATATCTGATTTTTCTATCCTAGTTAATGTTTAATAAGAGGATCTTCCTTAGTGAGGGAGGGACGACAGGTGATAGTGATGGTGGTAGGAATGATAATAGTGGTGATGGTGGTAGAATTATAATAGTGGTGATGGTGGTAGAATTATAATAGTGGTGATGGTGGTAGAATGATAATAGTGGTGATGCTGGTAAAATGATAATAGTGGTGATGGTGGTAGAATGATAATAGTGGTGATGCTGGTAGAATTATAATAGTGGTGATGGTGGTAGAATGATAATAGTGGTGATGGTGGTAGAATTTTAATAGTGGTGATGGTGGTAGAATGATAATAGTGGTGATAGTGGTAGAATTATAATAGTGGTGATGGTGGTAGAATGATAATAGTGGTGATGGTGGTAGAATTATAATAGTGGTGATGGTGGTAGAATGATAATAGTGGTGATGGTGGTAGAATTATAATAGTGGTGATGGTGGTAGAATGATAATAGTGGTGATGCTGGTAGAATTATAATAGTGGTGATGGTGGTAGAATGATAATAGTGGTGATGCTGGTAGAATTATAATAGTGGTGATGGTGGTAGAATGATAATAGTGGTGATGGTGGTAGAATTATAATAGTAGTGATGGTGGTAGAATGATAATAGTGGTGATGCTGGTAGAATTATAATAGTGGTGATGGTGGTAGAATGATAATAGTGGTGATGCTGGTAG
>WNWK01013748.1:0-54061 GCA_009830355.1 Cherax destructor | reverse complement strand
AGTTGAGGCCCCACCCCAGACCTAGAAAAGTAAACCCCATCCCTGGCATACATGTTTTCTGCCATAAAAGGGGGTCCCAGTTGTCAATGAATTTTACTGCTTTTCCTTACAGTATTTGCCCAGCCAGCAATTGACCCCAAATTGCCCGGGACAACCATTCTTTCCAACTCCTCTCCTTGGCAAAATACCACTATGACAGGGTTCCCACCCTTCTTCCTAATTCTGTCTATTGCTGACCTATAGCTGCTAATCAGGTGCTCACTCCTACGTCTGCCAACATCGTTGCCTCCAGCACTGAGACAGATAATAGGATTGCTCCCATTACCTCTCATGATGTCGTCCAGACGGCTAACAATATCCTCCATCCCAGCGCCAGGAAAGCAAACCCTCTGTCTCCTACTCCTATCATTCAAACAGAAGGCCCTGTCCATGTACCTAACCTGGCTGTCCCCAACAACAACAATGTTTTTACCTTCCTTGGCGTCGTTCGTCGTGACGCTCCCAGAAGTCGACTCACATTCATCAGGTAGCACGGAGAATGGGTTCGATGTTTCCACAACATTCTCCTGGGTCTTCGTTGTTTCTACCTCTCCACCCGTCCTCTTGATCCTTAACTTTGTCCCATGCGTTCCAGCCATTGTCCAGGTTCCTTTCTTGGCTTGAGGATTCTCAACAGTAGCATTACTACGAATCCTCTTGTTTTCCTCAGTAAGTCGCTGTATCTCAAGCTTAGCTACCCTAAGTTCTTCCTTCAGCTGCTGGTAGAGTAGCTCAAGAGAGGACATCTTCTTCAGATTCACAGAGAGCACACAAGACACGTCTTCACTGAGTTAAGTCAGGTCCACCACTGAGTTAAGTCAGGTCCACCTCTGAGTTAAGCTAGGACTTTGGGTAGTTTCAAATTTTGGTTGGATAAATTCATGAGTGAGAGGGGTTGGATTTGAGTGGGACTTGCACATGAGTAAGTAAATTTATCAGGGCTTATTTCTTGGGTAGCATTGAAGATTGGGTTGAACAAATATTCTGTTAGTGGGATGGATTGTGATGTACCTGCCTAGTATGGGCCAACAGGCCTGCTGCAGTGTTCCTCTTTTCTTATGTTCTTATGTTTTTATATATATATATATGTTGTCTTGTCTTCCATGCAGTGTATTAACTGGCATGCTTGGGAGGCGGGGTATTATACCTCAGGTAGTATACCTCAGGTATACCTACTCAGGTAGGTTGCGCGGTGGAAGCAGCGTGTCGTGGAACAAGTATATAAGTGCTGGCTTGGCTGGTGAGTTAGTTTAGCGCTGCCACAGCTCCCACCATGATACCTCTCGTGCTAGCCACTCTCACCATCCTCTTCTCCGTCAGCGCCGCAGATCAGCACTACACACCAGGTGAGACTTTGTTGCAGTGTGCCGCAGATCAGCACTACACACCAGGTGAGACTTTGTTGCAGTGTGCCGCAGATCAGCACTACACACCAGGTGAGACTTTGTTGCAGTGTGCCGCAGATCAGCACTACACACCAGGTGAGACTTTGTTGCAGTGTGCCGCAGATCCCTTGATATGCCAGGTCTGCTTTACAGGCTCAACACAGTTATCACTCAGTCGACAAGGAATCAAAAACTAACTATATTTTACGAATGTACATGACCGCTTTAACTATGTCTCGGGCCAGTACCTATGCGACCAGTCTTCATGTGGGCCGTTGGTTAGTTGTGAAAGGAATAAGAGAGACCCATGATGCGATGGCTACTTCTGGCTTAATATCCTAAAATGCCAAAATTAGTCGGTATATTTACTGGTCCATAATGAGTTCTCAGACAGCTTTGAGGGAAATAAGTGGATATGTCGAACCATTAAAATGTCTCCTCAATATTTTACGAGAGGATGTGTAATGGATTACAGACTCCCAAGGATTAAACGACATTTAAATACCAGTTATCAGTAAGTGAAGTAATGTATGCCTGGACAGTACGAGGTAGGTGGCCTGGACAGTACGAGGTAGGTGGCCTGGACAGTACGAGGTAGGTGGCCTGGACAGTACGAGGTAGGTGGCCTGGACAGTACGAGGTAGGTGGCCTGGACAGTACGAGGTAGGTGGTCTGGACAGTACGAGGTAGGTGTCCTGGACAGTACGAGGTAGGTGGCCTGGACAGTACGAGGTAGGTGGCCTGGCCATGCACATATTTCAACCATAGTAAGGATTGTTATTATAATAATAATAATAATAATAATAATAATAATAATAATAATAATAATAATAATAATAATAATAATATTAATAATAATAATAATTATTATTATTATTATTATTATTATTATTATTAATCCATAATCCATAATTATCCATAATAATAATAATTATTATTATTATAACAACAATCCATCTGGCCTTACTAGGGATGAAATATGTGCATGGCCAGGCCTCCTACCTCGTACTGTCCAGGCCACCTACCTCGTACTGTCCAGGCCACCTACCTCGTACTGTCCAGGCCACCTACCTCGTACTGTCCAGGCCACCTACCTCGTACTGTCCAGGCCACCTACCTCGTACTGTCCAGGCCACCTACCTCGTACTGTCTAGGCCACCTACCTCGTACTGTCCAGGCCACCTACCTCGTACTGTCCAGGCCACCTACCTCGTACTGTCCAGGCCACCTACCTCGTATGTCCAGGCATACATTACTTCACTTACTGATAACTAGTATTTAAATGTCGTTTAATCCTTGGGAGTCTGTAATCCATCACACATCCTCTCGTAAAATATTGAGGAGACATTTTAATGGTTCGACATATCCACTTATTTCCCTCAAAGCTGTCTGAGAACTCATTATGGGCCAGTAAATATACCGACTAATTTGGGCATTTTAGGATCCGGACTTTGATTCTTTAACAGTTCTTTACGACCTGATGTCAATATTTTTTTATGAAGAAGTATTACGAAAATTATTAAACTTAATAGTTGCCTTTTCAGAGATTTTCCGATGTTCCTTTGAAAGATAAGTTAAATTCCCACTGAAATTATCAGTATTAGAGTTCAACTGTGAAGGAGAAAGTATTATTTTATACAGTTGATGCTTGTCATACCTACTTAGAAAATGTGTGGGTAATACACTCTTATATTGTTAATTAAAGTGTCAATTGTACTTTGCATATCTGGAATTGTGTCATTACCGACTGCACAGTCAGGGATGATCGTTATGTACAATTCGTCAGCGATTTTATTTATTTAGACTTTAGTAAGGCTTTTGATAGAGTACCGCACCAGAGACTGTTAAAGAAAGTGGCAGCTCATGGCATTGGGGGAAAAGTGCTGTCATGGATCGAGTCATGGCTCACCAATAGGAAGCAGAGAGTGTGCATAAATGGGGTTAAATCCGAGTGGGGACTTGTAACAAGTGGTGTTCCACAGGGATCAGTCTTAGGCCCGTTGATATTTATAATATATATCAATGACCTTCACGAGGGAATTACTTAGAAAAAGCAATAAATGACACAGGTCCACTCCACAAAGGGGGCATTAAAGCAATAACAAAAAATTATAGAACAATAGCGCTAATGTTCCATTCCATAACAATCTTTGAAAGGGTTCTATGAAGCAAGATCGCCACCTATCAAGAAACTCATCAATTACACAACCCAGGGCAGCATGGGTTTAGAGCAGGTCACTCCTGTCTGTCCCAACTACTGGACCACTACGACAAGGTCCTGGATGATCTAGAGGACAAACAAAATGCAGATGCAGATACACAGACTTTGCAAAAGCCTTTGACAAGTGTGACCATGGTGTAATAGCACACAAAATGAGTGATAAAGGAATAATGGGAAATGTTGATAAATAGATTTATAGCTTCCTAACAAACAGAACACAAAGATAAATAATAAACAGAATAAAGTATGAGGCAGCTACCGTGAAAAGCTCAGTTCCAAAGGAACAGTACTCGCCACCATCCTGTTCCTCATCCTCATAGCTGACACAGACAGAGATGTAAGCCACAGCGCCGTGTCTTTCTTTGAGGATGACACCCGAGTTTGCATGACGGTGTCCTCTATTGAAGACACTGCAAGACTCCAGGCAGACATAAACCAAATCTTTAAATGGATCACAGAAAGTAATATGAAGTTCAATGAAAAGAAATTTCAATTACTCCGATATGGGAAACTTGAGGAAATTAAAACTATATCAGAGATTAAAACAAATTCCAACCATAGAGCGAAAAACTAACGTGAAAGACCTGGAAGTGATAATGTAGAGGATCTTACTTTCAAAGATCACAACAATGTGTCTACCACATTTGTTGAAAAATGCTAAGATGGATAATGAGAACCTTCAAAATTAGGAATGAAAGCCCATGATGATTCTCTTCATATCACTTGTTCTCTCTAGGTTGGAATATTGCTGTACACTAACGGCGCCTTTCAAGGCAGGTAAAATTGCTGACCTAAAAAACGTTCAGAGACCCTTCTCGATAAAACATCTAAATTACTGGGAACAGTTGAAGTTCCTTGACTTGTATTCCCTAGAACGCAGGCGAGAAAGATATATGATAATATACACTAAGAAAAATCCTATACAGATTAGTATCAAATTTGCACACGAAAATCACTCCCTAATAAAGCAAAAGACTCGGCAGGCGGTGCAAAATCCCTGCAATGAAAAGCACGGAAGCCACGAGTATGCTAAGAGACAACACTGTAAGTGTCCGGGGCCCAAGACTGTTCACCTGCCTCCCAGCATACATAAGGGGGATTACCAATAGACCCTTGGCAGTCTTCAAGACAGCGCTGGACAGGCACATAAAGTCAGTACCTGACCAGCCGGGTTGTGGTTCGTACGTCAGTTTACGTGCGGCCAACAGTAACAATCTGGTTGATCAGGCCCTGATCCAACGCGAGGCCTGGTTACATACCGGATAGCAGGGGCGTTGACCCCGAAACTCTCTCCAATAATACACTTCAACCGCACAACCCATCACAACCCACACCACCATCACAACCCACACCACCATCACAACCCACACCACCATCACAACACACCACCATCACAACCCACACCACCATCACAACCCACACCACCATCACAACCCACACCACCATCACAACCCACAAGACCATCACAACCTACACTACCATCACAACCCACACCACCATCACAACCCACACCACCATCACAAACCACACCACCATCACAACCCACACCACCATCACAACCCACACTACCATCACAACCCACACCACCACAACCCACAAACCATTACAAACCACACCACCATCACAACCCACACCACCATCACAACCCACACTACCATCACAGTCCACACCACCATCACAACCCACACCACTATCACAACCCACACCACCATCACAACCCACACTACCATCACAACCCACACCACCATCACAACCCACACCACCATCACAAACCACACCACTATCACAACCCACACCACCATCACAACCCACACTACCATCACAGTCCACACCACCATCACAACCCACACCACCATCACAACCTACACCACCATCACAACCCACACTACCATCACAGTCCACACCACCATCACAACCCACACCACCATCACAACCCACACTACCATCACAGTCTACACCACCATCACAACCCACACCACTATCACAGTCCACACCACCATCACAACCCACACCACCATCACAACCCACACCACCATCACAACCACACTACATCTACCATCTTTATAACCCCACTCATCAAGAAACCCACCAACACCATATCACAACAACCACAGAAAATCCCACACTATAACCCCCACCATTACAACTACCATCTCCGTAACAACCTCCACACCATAACATCCACATTATAACTACCTTCTTTATCACAACGGCCTCCATCAAAACATCCACAACCTCCACCACCCGCCAACACCACCACAACCGTCAACATTAACCACAAATCCATCTACAAACATAATTCCAAGTACAACCACAAGTCCAACCCCCTACAACCACAAGTCCAACCCCCCCCCCTACAACCACAAGTCCAACCCCCCCCTACAACCACTACCTTTTTACTATCAAATCCACCACTACAACCTCCTACAATCTACAATACCAACAAATAAGAAAAAAGTGGAAGATGGAGGAAGATTGAACAAATGTTCAGGCAACCCCTTCCCCACCTGCCACACTTGCTTCAGTAATAATAATATTAATAATAATAATCATAATAATAATAATAATAATAATAATAATAATAACAAAAATTAACAATAATAATAATAGTAATAATAATAATAATAATAATAATAATAATAATAATAATAATATATAATAATCATTATTTCAACAAGTGCAAGTACAATGTATACAGGCCTAGCTGACATCAGTGACTAGGTACTATATTGTTATACCTGGAGTTTACCTGGAAAGAGTTCCGGGGGTCAACGTCCAGGCCTCATGGTTGATCAGGCCCTGATCAACCAGGCTGTTACTGCTGGCCGCACGCAGTCCAACATACGAACCACAGCCTGGCTAGTCAGGTACTGACTTTAGGTGCCTGTCCAGTGCCTGCTTGAAGACAGCCACGGGTCTATTGGTAATCCCCCTTATGTACGCTGGGAGGCAGTTGAACAGTCTTGGGCCCCTGACACTTATTGTGTTGTCCCTCAACGTTGTAGTGGCACCCCTGCTTTTCATTGGGGGGATGTTACATCGCCTGCCGAGTCTTTTGCTTTCGTATGGAGTGACTCTCGTGTGCAAGTTTGGTACTAATCCCTCGAGAATTTTCCAAGTGTATATAATAATGTCTCTCCCCCGCCTGCGTTCTAGGGAGTACAGGTTTAGGAACTTCAAGTAATTGAGGTGGTTTATCACAGTTATGCGTACCGTGAAGGTTCTCTGCACATTTTCTTGGTCAGCAATTTAACCTGCCTTGAAAGGTGCAGTTAGTGTGCAGCAATATTCCAGCCTAGATAGAACAAGCGACCTGAAGAGTGTCATCATGGGCTTGGCATCCCTGGTTTTGAAGGTTCTCATTATCCACCCTGTCATTTTTCTATTGTGAAGAGAATTTCGAGAAAATTAAATCAATTTTGTCCTCAGGATGCGACCCACACCAGTCGTGTAACACCCAGACCCCTGTTTTACTGATAAGTGAACAGTGACAGAAGTGTCTTAAAGAAATACCTTTTAATGTTTCCACCCGATCCGGGGATCGAACAATGGACATTAATGTGTGAGCAGAGTGTCGTTGCAGTCATGTTTTTCATATCGCTATGAATCACCTGATTTATTTCAATTTTCATAGATCTCTCTATGGGCTAGTAACCCCTACTCCTGTACACATTTACTAAAAAAGAGAATGTGTGTTTGAATGTGTGTGGATGTAGTGCAGATGATAAGAAAGAGATGATTGCTGATGTTATGAAAGAAAAGAAGTTGGATGTCCTGGTCCTAAGCGAAACAAAGCTGAAGGGGGTAGGCGAGTTTCAGTGGGGAGAAATAAATGGGATTAAGTCAGGAGTATCTGAGAGAGTTAGAGCTAAGGAAAAAGTAGCAATAATGTTGAAGGATCAGTTATGGAAGGAGAAGAGGGAATATAAATGTGTAAATTCAAGGATTATGTGGATTAAAATAAGGGTCGGATGCGAAAAGTGGGTCATAATAAGCGTGCATGCACCTGGAGAAGAGAGGGGTGTAGAGGAGAGAGAGAGATTTTGGAAGATGTTAAGCGAATGTATAGGAACTTTTGAACCAAGTGAGAGAGTAATTGTGGTAGGGGACTTAAATGCTAAAGTAGGAGAAACATGTAGAGAGGGTGCGGTAGGTAAGTTTGGGGTGCCAGGTGTAAATGATAATGGGAGCCCTTTGATTGAACTTTGTATAGAAAGGGGTTTAGTTATAGGTAATACATATTTTAAGAAAAGGAGGATAAATAAGTATACAAGATATGATGTAGGGCGAAATGACAGTAGTTTGTTGGATTACGTATTGGTAGATAAAAGACTGTTGAGTCGACTTCAGGATGTACACGTTTATAGAGGGGCCACAGATATATCAGATCACTTTTTAGTTATAGCTACAGTGGGAGTAAAAGGTAAATAGGATACAAGGAAAATAGAAGCAGTAAGTAAGGGAGAGGTGAAGGTTTATAAACTAAAAGAGGAGGCAGTTAGGGTAAGATATAAACAACTATTGGAGGATAGATGGGCTAGTGAGAGTGTAGGCAATGGGGTCGAAGATGAATGGGGTAGATTTAAAAATGTAATGTTAGAGTGTTCAGCAGAAGTTTGTGGTTACAGACGAGTGGGTGTGGGAGGGAAGAAGAGCGATTGGTGGAATGATGATGTAAAGAGAGTAGTAAGGGAGAAAAAGTTAGCATATGAGAGGTTTTTACAAAGTAGAATTGATGCAAGGATGGAAGAGTATATGGAGAGAAAATGAGAGGTTAAGAGGGTCGTGAAGCAATGTAAAAAGAGAGCAAATGAGAGAGTGGGTGAGATGTTATCAACAAATTTGGTTGAAAATAAGAAAAAGTTTTGGAGTGAGATTAATAAGTTGAGGAAGCCTAGGGAACAAATGGATTTGACAGTTAAAAATAGGAAAGGAGAGTTATTAAATGAAGAGTTAGAGGTATTGGGAAGATGGAGGGAATATTTTGATGAGTTGTTAAATGTTGATGAAGACAGGGAAGCTGTGATTTCGTGTATAGGGCAAGGAGGAATAACATCTTGTAGGAGTGTGGAAGAGCCAGTTGTGGGTGTGGGGAAAGTTCGTGAGGCAGTGGGTAGAATGAAAAAGGGTAAGGCAGCTGGGATTGATGGGATAAAGATAGAAATGTTAAAAGCAGGTGGGGATATAGTTTTGGAGTGGTTGGTGCTATTATTTAATACATGTATGGAAGAGGGTAAGGTACCTAGGGATTGGCAGAGAGCATGTATTGTTCCTTTGTATAAAGGCAAAGGGGACAAAAGAGAGTGCAAAAATTATAGGGGAATAAGTCTGTTGAGTGTACCTGGTAAAGTGTATGGTAGAGTTATTATTGAAAGAATTAAGAGTAAGACAGAAAACAGGATAGCAGATGAACAAGGGGGCTTTAGGAAAGGTAGGGTGTGTGTAGACCAAGTGTTTACAGTGAAACATATAGGTGAACAGTATTTGGAAAAGGGTAAAGAGGTTTTTTGTGGCATTTATGGATTTGAAAAAGGCGTATGATAGGGTGGATAGGGGGGCAATGTGGCAGATGTTGCAGGTGTATGGAATAGGAGGTAGGTTACTGAAAGCAGTGAAGAGTTTTTATGAGGATAGTGAGGCTCAGGTTAGAATGTGTAGGAGGGAGGGGGACTATTTCCCAGTAAAAGTGGGCCTTAGACAAGGATGTGTGATGTCACCGTGGTTGTTCAATTTATTTATAGATGGGGTTGTAAGAGAAGTGAATGCGAGGGTCTTGGCAAGAGGTGTGGGGTTAAAAGATAAAGAATCAAATACAAAGTGGGAGTTGTCACAGTTGTTTTTTGCTGATGACACTGTGCTTTTGGGAGATTCTGAAGAGAAGTTGCAGAGGTTGGTGGATGAATTTGGTAGGGTGTGTAAAAGAAGAAAATTGAAAGTGAATATAGGAAAGAGTAAGGTGATGAGGATAACAAAAAGATTAGGTGACAAAAGATTGGATATCAGATTGGAGGGAGAGAGCATGGAGGAGGTGAATGTATTCAGATATTTGGGAGTGGACATGTCAGCAGATGGGTCTATGAAGGATGAGGTGAATCATAGAATTGATGAGGGGAAAAAGGTGAGTGGAGCACTTCGGAGTATGTGGAGACAAAGAACCTTGTCCATGGAAGTAAAGAGGGGAATGTATGAGAGTATAGTTATACCAACACTCTTATATGGGTGTGAAGCATGGGTGATGAATGTTGCAATGAGGAGAAGGCTGGAGGCAGTGGAGATGTCATGTCTGAGGTCAATGTGTGGTGTGAATATAATGCAGAGAATTCGGAGTTTGGAAATTAGGAGGTGTGGGATTACCAAAACTATTATCCAGAGAGCTGAGGAGGGGTTGTTGAGGTAGTTCGGACATGTAGAGAGAATGGAACGAGACAGAATGACTTCGAGAGTGTATAAATCTGTAGTGGAGGAAGGCGGGTAGGGGTCGGCCTAGGAAAGGTTGGAGGGAGGGTAAAGGAGGTTTTTGTGTGCGAGGGCTTGGACTTCCAGCAAGCATGTGTGAGCGTATTTGATAGGAGTGAATGGAGACAAATGGTTTTTAATACTTGACGTGCTGTTGGAGTGTGAGTAAAGTAACATTTATGAAGGGATTCAGGGAAACCGTCAGGCCGGACTTGAGTCCTGGAGATGGGAAGTACAGTGTCTGCACTCTGAAGGTGGGGTGTTAATGTTAGTGTAAAGCACCCCTCTGGCAATACAGTGATGGAGTGAATGATGATGAAAGTTTTTCTTTTTCGGGCCACCCTGCCTTGGTGGGAATCGGCCGATGCGTTAATAATAATAATAATAATAATGGGTCGGAGACCCATGGAGCATGGGGCAAGTGTGCTCTAAAGTTTCTCAAGGAGCTGGGTGGAAAACTCATCAAAAAACCAAGGACCACAGGGCGACCAGCTTCCTCTTTCAGAGACTCAGTGTTGCGATCCAGAGGAAATGCCTGCAGTATTTTGGGCACGCGGCCCACTGCCGGGGAGTTGGACGAAGTATTTGACATGTAGCTCTGAGTTGTTATATATGTTGTTTTACTCCCATTGTATTTTGTATTTTGTCTTGAAATAAAGTTTGTATAAAAAAAAAAGATGGGGTGGTAGGGAAGTGGAATATTCAAATGGCTTCAGAAAGAAATCTAAATATTCTTCCTTGAAGTCTTTTATCCACTTCTCCGAGGCAATGGAGTCCACAATTGACACCAGAGGTGGACCCCATCCTATATATATATATATATATATATATATATATATATATATATATATATATATATATATATATATATATATATATATATATATATATATATGAATGAATGTTGTTTTGTCACTCATTGTTGAAATAAGACAGAATAGGTGTGGGGAGTGGGGGTCAACAACACACAGCTGGGAAAATACAGGTGTTGATGTGTCCATGGTGGAGTTGGAGGTTATCGAGATGATGTAGGAGTTGGAGTAGTGAGGGTGTAACATTTATGAAGGAAAGATGATGTTAGTGTTGGAGGAGTATTGAGGGTGCAATATTTATGACGGAAAGATGATGTTAGTGTTGGAGGAGTAGTGAGGGTGCAACATTTATGACGGAAAGATGATGTTAGTGTTGGAGGAGTATTGAGGGTGTAACATTTAAGATGGAAAGATGATGTTAATGTTGGAGGAGTAGTGAGGGTGTAACATTTAAGATGGAAAGATGATGTTAATGTTGGAGGAGTAGTGAGGGTGTAACATTTAAGATGGAAAGATGATGTTAGAGTAGGTAGGTAGTAGGTTGGTAGACAGCAACCACCCAGGGAGGTACTACCGTCCTGCCAAGTGATTGTGAAACAGAAACCTGAAACTGTTTTACATGATGGTAGGATTGCTGGTGTCTTTCTTCTGTCTCATAAACACGCTGGATAACATGTATATCTTGCTACTTATACTTACACTTAGGTCACACTACACAGGCATGTACGTACTATTAATATATATATATATATATATATATATATATATATATTATATATATATATATATATATATATATATATATATTATATAATATACACACTCAAGGTTTTCTACTTTTTTCTTAATAGTTCTTGTTCTTCTTTATTTCCTCTATTCTCCATGGGAAATGGAAAATAATCTTTCCTCCATAAGCCATAAATGACTTAATGCCGGGAGCCATTAGCTAGTAGCCCCTTCTCCTGTAGAAAATACTAAAAAAGAGAAGAAAAACTTCATAAAACTGGGTTGTTTGGATGTGCGTGGATGTAGTGCGGATGATAAGAAAGAGATGATTGTTGATGTAATGAATGAAAAGAAGTTGGATGTCCTGGTCCTAAGCGAAACAAAGCTGAAGGGGGTAGGCGAGTTTCAGTGGGGAGAAATAAATGGGATTAAGTCAGGAGTATCTGAGAGAGTTAGAGCTAAGGAAGGGGTAGCAATAATGTTGAAGGACCAGTTATGGAAGGAGAAGAGGGAATATAAATGTGTAAATTCAAGGATTATGTGGATTAAAATAAGGGTCGGATGGGAAAAGTGGGTCATATTAAGTGTGTATACACCTGGAGAAGAGAGGAGTGTAGAGGAGAGAGAGAGATTTTGGAAGATGTTAAGCGAATGTATAGGAACTTTTGAACCAAGTGAGAGAGTAATTAGAGTAGGGGACTTAAATGCTAAAGTAGGAGAAACATGTAGAGAGGGTGCGGTAGGTAAGTTTGGGGTGCCAGGTGTAAATGATAATGGGAGCTCTTTGATTGAACTTTGTATAGAAAGGGGTTTAGTTATAGGTAAAACATATTTTAAGAAAACGACGATAAATAAGTGTACAAGATATGTTGTTGGGCATAAAGACAGTAGTTTGTTGGACTACGTATTTGTAGATAAAAGACTGTTGAGTAGACTTCATGATGTACATGTTTATAGAGGGGCCACAGATATATCAGATCATCTTTTAGTTGTAGGTACAGTGAGAATAAAAGGTAGATGGGATACAAGAAAAAATGGAAGCAGCAAGTAAGAGAGAGGTGAAGCTTTATAAACTAAAGGAGGAGGCAGTTAGGGTAAGATATAAACAACTATTGGAGGATAGATGGGCTAGTGATAGTATAAGCAATGGGGTTGAAGATGAATTATCCACCCCAGTGGCCTGGTGGCTAAACCTCTCGCTTCGCTCGGTGAGGGTCTGGGTTCTATTCCGAGAGAGGGTAGAAACATTGAGAGAGTTTCTTTACACCGCTTGTGTATGTTCCCCATCAGAAAAATGGACACCTGGGAATTAGTGGACTGGTGTGGGTCGTATCCCGGGACAAAACTGACCTAATTTACACGAAATGCTCTAAGAGCATAACAAGTGGCTTTCTGTACACTAGTATGTCATTGTTGTCAGGTAGGCTTGTATACCTTGTACATGTACTTGTAGAAAAAAAATATTATTATTAATATTATTATTATTATAGATTTAAGAATATAGTGCTAGAGTGTTCAGCAGAAGTTTGTGGTTACAGGAAAGTGGGTGCAGGAGGGAAGAAGAGCAATTGGTGGAATGATGATGTAAAGAGAGTAGTAAGAGAGAAAAAGTTAGCATATGAGAGGTTTTTACAAAATAAGAGTAATGCAACAAAGGAGGAGGAGTATATAAAGAGGCAAAAAGATGTTTAGAGAGTGATGAAGCAATGTAAAAAGAGAGCAAATGATAGAGTGAGTGAGTTGTTATAAACAAACTTTTCTGAAAATAAGTTTTGGAGTGAGATTAATAAGTTGAGGAAGCCTAGGGAACGAATGGATTTGATAGTTAAAAATAGGAGAGGAGAGTTATTAAATGGAGTGTTAGAGGTATCGTGAAGATGGAGGGAATATTTTGAGGAATTGTTAAATGTTGATGAAGATAGGGAAGCAAGGAGGAATAACATCTTGTAGGAGTTTGGAAGAGCCAGTTGTGAGTGTGGGGGAAGTTCGTGAGGCATTGGGTAGAATGAAAGGGGGTAAGGCAGCTGGGATTGATGGAATAAAGATAGAAATGTTAAAGGCAAGTGAGGATATAGTTTTGGAGTGGTTGGTGCTATTATTTAAGAAATGTATGGAAGAGGGTAAGGTACCAAGGGATTGGCAGAGAGCGTGCATAGGTTCTTTGTATAAAAGCAAAGGAGACAAAAGAGAGTGTAAAAATTATAGGGGAATAAGTCTGTTGAGTATACCTGGTAAAGTGTATGGTAGAGGTATTATTGAAAGAATTAAGAGTAAGATAGAAGAACAAGGATGGGCACAGGGTGTGTAGACCAACTGTTTACAGTGAAACATTTAGATGAACAGTATTTAGATAAGGGTAAAAAGATTTTTGTGGCATTTATGGATCTGGAAAAGGCAAATGACAGGGTGGATAGGGGAGAGGCGGGCAATGTGGCAGATGTTGCAGGTGTATGGAATAGGAGGTAGGTTACTGAAAGCAGTGAAGAGTTTTTACGAGGATAGTGAGGTTCAGGTTAGAGTGTGTAGGAGGGAGGGAGATTATTTCCCAGTAAAACTAGGCCTTAGACAGGGATGTGTGATGTCACCGTGGTTGTTCAATATATTTATAGATGGGGTTGTAAGAGAAGTGAATGCGAGGGTGTTGCCTAGAGGTGTGGGGTTAAAAGATAAAGAATCTAACACAAAGTGGGAGTTTTCTCAGTTGCTCTTTGCTGATGACACTGTGCTTTTGGAAGATTCTGAAGAGAAGTTGCAGAGGTTGGTGGATGAGTTTGGTAGGGTATGTAAAAGAAGAAAATTCAAAGTGAATATAGGAAAGAGTAAGGTGATGAGAATAACAAAAAAAATAGGTAACAAAAGGCTGGAGAGGGTATAGAAGAGGTGAATGTATTTAGATATTTAAGAGTGGACGTGTCAGCGGATGGGACTCTCTTCAATAACTTTCCATCGTCATACAAATGACGAGGGAAAAAAGTGAGTGGTACACTGAGAAGTGGAGACAAAGAACTTTGTGCTTGGAAGCAAAGAGGGGAATGTATGAGAGTATAGTTATACCAACACTCCTATATGGGTGTGAAGAATTGGTGGTGAATATAGCAACAAAGAGAAGGCTGGAGGCAGTGGAGATGTCATGTCTGAGGGCAATGTGTGGTGTGAATATAATGCAGAGAATCCGCAGTGTGGAAATTAGGAGGAGGTGCGGGATTACCAAAACTATTATCCAGAGAGCTGAGGAGGGGTTGTTGAGGTTGTTCGGTCATATAGAGAGAATGGAACAAAATAGAATGACTTCGAGATCCAATAAACCCGTAGTGGATAGAAGGGGTAGAGGTCGGCCTAGGAAAGGTAGGAGAGAGGGGGTAAAGGAGGTTTTGTGTGCGAGGGGCTTGGACTTCCAGCAAGCATGCATGAGCGTGTTATATAGGAGCAATTGAAGACAAATAAATATTTTTTAGGACTTTACGTGCTGTTGGAGTGTGAGCAAAGTAACATTAATGAAGGGATTCAGTGAAACTGGCAATCCGGACTTGAGTCCTGGCGATGGGAAGTACAGTGTCTGCACTCTGAAGGAGGGGTGTTAATGTTGCAGTTTTGCAGCTGTAGTGTAAACACGCCTCTGGCAAGACAGTGATGGAGTGAATGATGAAAGTTTTTTTTTCGTACCACCCTGCCTTGGTGGGAAATGGCCGATGTGTAAATAAATAAATAAATAAATAATGATGTTAGAGTTGGAGGAGTAGTGAGATTATAGTATTTATGATGGAAAGATGGTAAGAATAATGTGGTGGTGATACAGTGGTGGTAATCGTTACACTCCCAAGTCCTTAAACAACTTCAATTTGGGTACTTTTCTTTTTAGATTAGAGCATAACAATTTTATAGAGAGTTTGAGGGATAATAATAATGATCATTAAAACTGTATTTAATGAATTAGTGTATTAGAAAATAACAGACATTAGACATACATATAGGGTTATTCCTTTATACAGTATCTTTAGATATGAACCCCTATTGCAAGTTCTACTCCAAGTGCGTAGATAATGTCTTAGACACAAAAGATTACAGAGAAATATCTAGCATTAGGCAATTAACAGAATATACAGGCTTTAAGAAGGCGAACAGCCCGTATGTTAGTAAACGTAGAGCAGGAGTGTTGACCCAGTGGCTGGTGTCTGCAACTGACTACCGCTCAATAGCGACCGTGGAGGTTAGGTAGGTCAAGTGACTATAAACACGCATTGACACAGAAGGGGAGAAGGGGGGGGGAGGGTCAAACAACCATACAGAGTGGTTACTCTTAACTATTACAATTCTCCGATACACAGACCGGTGACCTAAAGTAACATAATATAGCAGTATTTACAAATGTGGCCACAATATAAATATACAAACAAAAGTTAATAATACAAGGACATTCATTTCCAATTTAGCTATTAAAGGAAATGAACGCAATGTAATATTAAAGAAAATGAAGGTTAACCAGCAAGGTAAGGAAGTAGAGGCGTTACAGTGATACAGTGGTGGTGATACAGTGGTGGTGATACAGTGGTGGTGATACAGTGGTGGTGATACAGTAGAGGTGATGCAGTGGTGGTGATACAGTGGTGGTAATACAGTGATGGTGATACAGTGTAGGTAATACATTGGTGGTGATACAGTGGTAGTGGTGATACAGTGGTGGTGATACAGTGGTGGTGATACAGTATTGGTGATACAGTGGTGGTGATGCAGGGGTGGTGATACAGTGGTGGTGATACAGTGGTGGTGATACAGTGGTAGTGGTGATACAGTGGTGGTGATACAGTGGTGGTGATACAGTGGTGGTGATACAGTGGTGGTGATACAGTGGTGGTAATACAGTGGAGGTGATACAGTGGTGGTGATACAGTGGAGGTGATACAGTGGTGGTGATACAGTGGAGGTGATACAGTGGTGGTGATACAGTGGTGGTGATACGGTGGTGGTGATGCAGTGGTGGTGATGCAGTGGTGGTGATACAGTGGTGGTGATACAGTGGTAGTGATACAGTGGTGGTGATACGGTGGTGGTGATACAGTGGTGGTGATACAGTGGTGGTGATACGGTGGTGGTGATACAGTGGTGGTGATACAGTGGTGGTGATACAGTGGTGGTGATACAGTGGTGGTGATACAGTGGTGATGATACGTTGGTGGTGATACAGTGGTGGTGATGCAGTGGTGGTGGTGATACAGTGGTGGTGATACAGTGGTGGTGATACAGTGGTGGTGATGCAGTGGTGGTGATGCAGTGGTGGTGATACAGTGGTGGTGATTCAGTGGTGGTGATGCAGTGGTGGTGATACAGTGGTGGTGATTCAGTGGTGGTGATGCAGTGGAGGTGATACAGTGGTGGTGATACAGTTGTGGTGATACAGTGGTTGTGATACAGTGGAGGTGATACAGTGGTGGTGATACAGTGATGGTGAGAGATAGAGTGGGTATTTTGTTTTGGTGAGGGGGGTTGAGTATGATGGAGGTATTTCTTTGAAGGTTAAGGTACGTGGGGTGATGATGGTAGAGGGAGGGAGAAATGATGGTAGAGGGAGGGAGGGAGGGAGAAGTTATGTAAGAGTGCATGGTGTGAGTGGATATGTGTAGAGGAAATAATGTGAGGGGGTAGAGAGAAGGATATGAAGAGGTGGTGTATAAGGAATGATTTAAGTGTGTGTGATATGAGTGGATGTTCCCAAGGGTTATAAAGGAATGTAAGGATGCAATTAGAAAACCACTGGCAAGTCTTTTCAACATATTATGCTTTCTATTAACACATCGGCCGATTCCCACCAAGGCAGGGTGGCCCGAAAAGAAAAACTTTCATCATCATTCACTACATCACTGTCTTGCCAGAGACGTGCTTATACTACAGTTATAAAACTGCAACATTAACACCCCTTCTTCAGAGTGCCGGCACTGTACGTCCCATCTCCAGGAATCAAGTCCGGCCTGCCGGTTTCCCTGAATCCCTTCATAAATGTTACCTTGCCAACACTTCAACAACACGTCAAGTTCTAAAAACCATTTGTCTCCATTCGCTCCAATCTAACATGCTCACGCACTCCTGCTGGAAGTCCAATCCTCTTGCACAAAACCTCCTTTACCCCCTCCCTCCAACCTTTCCTAGGCCGACCCCTACACCGCCTTCCCTCCAATACAGATTTATACACTCTAGAAGACATTCTGTTTTGTTCCACCCTCTCTACATATCCAAACCACCTCAGAAATCCCTCCTCAACTCTTTGGATAATAGTTTTAGTAATCCCACACCTCCTCCTAATCTCCAAACTACGAATTCTCTGCATTATATTCACACCACACATTGCCCTCAGACATGACATCTCCACTGCCTCCAGCCTTCTCCTTGTTGCAACATTCACAACCCATGTCTCACACCCATATAAGAGTGTTGGTATAAGTATACTCTCATACATTTCCTTCTTTGCTTTCATGGATAAAGTTCTCTGTCTCCACAAGCTCCTCAGTGCACCACGCACCTTTTTCCCCTCGTTAATTCTATGATTCACCTCATCCTTCATAGACCCATCTGCTGACACATCCACTCCCAAATATCTAAACACATTCACCTCCTCCATACTCTCTCCCTCCAATCTGATATCCAATCTTCTGTTATCTAATTTTTTTTGTTATCCTCATCACTTTACTCTTTCCTATATTAAATTTTAATTTCCTTCTTTTACATACTCTACCAAACTCATCCACCAACCTCTGCAAATTCTCTTCAGAATCTCCCAAAAGCACAGTGTCATCAACAAAGAGCAACTGTGACAACTCCCACTTTGTGTTAGATTCTTTATCTTTTAACCCCACACCTCTTGCCAACACCCGAACATTCACTTCTCTTACAACTCCATCTATAAATATATTGAACAACCATGGTGACATCACACATCCTTGTCTAAGGCCTACTTTTACTGGGAAATAATCTAACTCTCGCCTACATACTCTAACCTGAGCCTCACTATCCTCGTAAAAACTCTTCACCGCTTTCAATAACCTACCTCCTATTCTATACATTTGCAACATCTGCCACATTGCCCCCCTATCCACCTTATCATGTGCCTTTTCCAAATCCTGAAATGCCAAAAACACCTCTTTACCCTCATCCAAATACTTTTCACCTATATGTTTCACTGCAAACACTTGCTCTACACACCCCCTACCCTTCCTAAAGCCTCCTTGTTCATCTGCTATCCTGCTCTCTGTCTTACTCTTAATTCTTTCAATAATAACTCTACCATACACTTTACCAGGTATACTCAACAGACTTATTCCCCAATAATTTTTACACTCTCTTTTGTCCCCTTTGCCTTTATACAAAGGAACTATGCACGCTCTCTGCCAATCCCTAGGTACCTTACCCTCTTCCATACAATTATTAAATAAAAACACTAACCACTCTAAAACTATATTCCCACCTGCCTTTAACATTTCTATCTTCATCCCATCAATCCCAGCTACTTTACCCCCTTTCATTCTTCTCACTGCCTCACGAACGTCCCCCCCACACACACAACTGGCTCTTCTACACTCCTACAAGATGTTATTCCTCCTTGCCCTATGCATGAAATCACAGCTTGCATATCTTCATCAATATTTAATAATTCCTCAAAATATTCCCTCCATCTTCCCGATTCCTCTAACTCTCCATTTAATAACTCCTCTCATATATATATATATATATATATATATATATATATATATATATATATATATATATATATATATATATATATATATATATATGGGAGTGATTACCTCACACTCCTCCTCTCCTTTCAACATTCTACTTTATATTGGACTGATGAAGCCACTGTGTGGCGAAATGTTTTCCTCAATAAAGATACCCAAGTGTTGCATATGAGTCAAACTTAACAACTTGTCGGTTCTTTGATCCATTCATATATATATATATATATATATATATATATATATATATATATATATATATATATATATATATATATATATATATATATATATATATATATATGAGAGGAGTTATTAAATGGAGAGTTAGAGGAATCGAAGATGGAGGAATATTTTGAGGAATTATTAAATGTTGATGAAGATATGCAAGCTGTGATTTCATGCATAGGCAGGAGAATAACATCTTGTAGGAGGTAGAAGAGCCAGTTGTGTGTGTGGGGAAGTTGTGAGGCAGTGAGAAGAATGAAAGGTAATATGTATATAATATATATATATATTATATATATATATATATATATATATATATATATATATATATATATATATATATATATATATATATATATATATATATATATATATATATATATATATATATATATATATATATATATATATATATATATATATATATATATATATATATATATATATATTTTTTTTTTTTATTAACACATCGGCCGATTCCCACCAAGGCAGGGTGGCCCGAAAAGAAAAACTATCATCATCATTAACTCCATCACTGTCTTGCCAGAAGGGTGCTTTACACTACAGTTATAAAACTGCAACATTAACACCCCTCCTTAAGAGTGCCGGCACTGTACTTCCCATCTCCAGAACTCAAGTCCGGCCTGCCGGTTTCCTGAATCCCTTCATAAATGTTACTTTGCTCACACTCCAACAGCACGTCAAGTATTAAAAACCATATGCCTCCATTCACTCCTATCAAATACGCTCACACATGCTTCCTGGAAGTCCAAGCCCCTCGCACACAAAACTTCCTTTACCCTCCCTCCAACCTTTCCTAGGCCGACCCCTACCCCGCCTTCCCTCCACTACAGATTTATACACTCTCAGTCACTCTGTCTCGTTCCATTCTCTCTACATGTCCAAACCACCTCAACAACCCTCCTCAGCTCTCTGGACAATCGTTTTGGTAATCCCGCACCTCCTCCTAATTTCCAAACTCCGAATTATCTGCATTATATTCACACCACACATTGACCTCAGACATGACATCTCCACTGCCTCCAGCCTTCTCCTCGTTGCAACATTCATCACCCATGCTTCACACCCATATAAGAGCGTTGGTATAACTATACTCTCATACATTCCCCTCTTTACTTCCATGGACAAGGTTCTTTGTCTCCACAGACTCCTAAGTGCTCCACTCACCCTTTTCCCCTCATCAATTCTATAATTCACCTCATTCTTCATAGACCCATCCGCCGACATGTCCACTCCCAAATATCTGAATACATTCACCTCCTCCATACTCTCTCCCTCCAATCTGATATCCAATCTTTCGTCACCTATTCTTTTTGTTATCCTCATCACCTTACTCTTTCCTATATTCACTTTCAATTTTCTTCTTTTACACACCCTACAAATTCATCCACCAACCTCTGCAACTTCTCTTCAGAATCTCCCAAAAGCACAGTGTCATCAGCAAAAAGCAACTGTGACAACTCCCACTTTGTATTTGCTTCTTTATCTTTTAGCCCAACACCTCTTGCCAAGACCCTCGCATTCACTTCTCTTACAACCCCATCTATAAATATATTGAACAACCACGGTGACATCACACATCCTTGTCTAAGGCCCACTTTTACTGGGAAAAAGTCCCTTCCCTCCTATACACTCTAACCTGAGCCTCACTATCCTCATAAAAACTCTTCACTGCTTTCAGTAACCTTCCTCCTATTCCATACACCTGCAACATCTGCCACATTGCCCCCTATCTACCCTATCATACGCCTTTTCCAAATCCATAAATGCCACAAAAACATCTTTACCCTTATCCAAATACTGTTCACCTATATGTTTCACTGTAAACACTTGGTCTACACCCCCTACCTTTCCTAAAGCCCCCTTGTTCATCTGCTATCCTGCTTTCTGTTTTACTCTTAATTCTTTCAATAATAACTCTACCATACACTTTACCAGGTACACTCAACAGACTTATTCCCCTATAATTTTTGCACTCTCTTTTGTCCCCTTTGCCTTTATACAAAGGAACAATACACGCTCTCTGCCAATCCCTAGGTACCTTACCCTCTTCCATACATTTATTAAATAATAGCACCAACCACTCCAAAATTATATCCCCACCTGCTTTTAACATTTCTATCTTTATCCCATCAATCCCAGCTGCCTTACCCCTTTCATTCTACCCACTGCCTCACGAACTTCCCTACACCCACAACTGGCTCTTCCACACTCCTACAAGATGTTATTCCTCCTTGCCCTACACACGAAATCACAGCTTCCTGTCTTCATCAACATTTAACAAATCCTCAAAATATTCTCTCCATCTTCCCGATACCTCTAACTCTCCATTTAATAACTCTCCTCTCCTATTTTTAACTGTCAAATCCATTTGTTCTCTAGGCTTCCTCAACTTATTAATCTCATTCCAAAACTTTTCTTATTTTCAACAAAATTTGCTGATAACATCTCACCCACTCTCTCATCTGCTCTCTTTTACATTGCTTCACCACTCTTTTAACCTCTCTTTTCTCTCCATATACTCTTCCCTCCTTGCATCACTTCTACTTTGTAAAAACCTCTCATATGCTAACTTTTTCTCCCTTACTACTCTCTTTACATCATCATTCCACCAATCGCTCCTCTTCCCTCCGCACCCACTCGCCTGTAACCACAAACTTCTGCTGAACACTCTAACACTACATTTTAAATCTACCCCATACATTTTCGACCCCATTGCCTACACTCTCACTAGCCCATCTATCCTCAATATTTGTTTATATCTTATCCTAACTGCCTCCTCTTTTAGTTTATAAACCTTCACCTCTCTTTTACTTACTGATTCTATTTTCCTTGTATCCCATCTACCTTTTACTCCCACTGTAGCTATAACTAAAAAGTGATCTGATATATCTGTGGCCCCTCTATAAACATGTACATCCTGAAGTCTACTCAACAGTCTTTTATCTACCAATACATAGTCCAACAAACTACTGTCATTACGCCCTACATCATATCTTGTATACTTATTTATCCTCTTTTCTTAAAATATGTATTACCTATAACTAAACCCCTTTCTATACAAAGTTCAATCAAGGGCTCCCATTATCATTTACACCTGGCACCCCAAACTTACCTACTACACCCTCTCTGCATGTTTCTCCCACTTTAGCATTTAGGTCCCCTACCACAATTACTCTCTCATTTGGTTCAAAAGTTCCTATACATTCGCTTAACATCTCCCAAAATCTCTCTCTCTCCTCTACACTCCTCTCTTCTCCAGGTGCATACACGCTTATTATGACCCACTTTTCGCATCCGACCCTTATTTTAATCCACATAATCCTTGAATTTACACATTCATATTCCTCTTTTCCTTCCATAACTGATCTTTCAACATTATTGCTACCCCTTCCTTAGCTCTAACTCTCTCAGATACTCCTGACTTAATCCCATTTATTTCTCCCCTTGTGCATGCACTTGTAAAAATAAAGATATTATTAATACTATATGTTATACTGAGACACAATTACAGAGACATACTATACAAACGTTTAATTAGGGATGAGCCAAAGTATCAATATATATTGCATGTACATATATATATATATATATATATATATATATAAAAAAAATTATATATATATATATATATATATATATATATTAATATATATATATATATATATATATATATATATATATATATATTATATATGTGTCTATATAACATATATGTAATAATATCTTTTTTTATAAGTATGCAAGTATACTAGACCATAGCTGACATCAGTGAAATACTACTATATAAATGCATGCTATGAGACCATCCATAGTGAATCAGAAATATGTATAAAAGTTCCGTATTGTTAGAGATTTTACACAATTAGATCAGATATTGTGTACAATGTTCCTGTATATTGTGTACAATGTTCCTGTATATTGTGTACAATGTTCCTGTATATTGTGTACAATGTTCCTGTATATTGTGTACAATGTTCCTGTGTATTGTGTACAATGTTCCTGTATATTGTGTACAATGTCCCTGTATATTGTGTACAATGTTAGTGAATATTGTGTACAATGTTCCTGTATATTGTGTACAATGTTCCTGTATATTGTGTACAATGCACCTGTATATTGTATACAATGTTCCTGTATATTGTGTACAATGTTCCTGTATATTGTGTACAATGTTCCTGTATATTGTGTACAATGCAATTGTATATTGTATACAATGTTCCTGTATATTGTGTACAATGTTCCTGTATATTGTGTACAATGTTCCTGTATATTGTGTACAATGTTCCAGTATATTGTGTACAATGTTCCTGTATATTGTGTACAATGCACCTGTATATTGTTACAAAGTTCCTGTATATTGTGACAATGTCCAGTATATTGTGTACAATGTTCCTGTATATTGTGTACAAGCTCCTGTATATTGTGTACATACCAGTATATTGTGTACAATGTACCTGTATATTGTGTACAATGTTCTTGTATATTGTGTAAAATATCCCTGTATATTATGTACAATGTTCCTGTATATTATGTACAATGTTCCTGTATATTGTGTACAATGTTCCTGTATATTGTGTACAATGTACCTGTATATTGTGTAAATGTACTGTATATTGTGTACAATGTTCCTGTATATTGTGTACATGTTCCTGTATATTGGTTGTATATGAAATGTTCCTGTATATTGTGTAAAATGTTCCTGTATATTATGTACAATGTTCCTGTATATTATGTACATTGTTTCCTGTATATTGTGTACATTGTTTCTGTATATTGTGTACAATGTACCTGTATATTGTGTACAATGTTCCTGTATATTGTGTACAATGTTCCAGTATATTGTGTACAATGTACCTGTATATTGTGTACAATGTACCTGTATATTGTGTACAATGTTCATGTATATTGTGTACAATGTTCCTCAATATTGTATACAATATACATGTATATTGTTTACAATGTTCCCGTATATTGTGTACAATGTTCCTGTATATTGTGTACAATGTTCCTGTATATTGTGTACAATGTTCCTGTATATTGTGTACAATGCACCTGTATATTGTATACAATGTTCCTGTATATTTCGTACAATGTTCCTGTATATTGTGTACAATGTTCCTGTATATTGTGTACAATGTACCTGTATATTGTGTACAATGTTCCTGTATATTGTGTAAAATGTTCCTCTATATTGTGTGCAATGTACATGTATATTGTTTACAATGTTCCTGTATATTGTGTACAATGTACCTGTATATTGTTTACAATGTTCCTGTATGTTGTGCACACTGTACCTGTATATTGTGTACAATGTATCTGTATATTGTGTACAATGTATCTGTATATTGTGTACAATGTTCCTGTATATTGTGTACAATGTACCTGTATATTGTTTACAATGTTCCTGTATATTGTGTACTATGTACCTGTATATTGTTTACAATGTTCCTGTATATTGTGTACACTGTACCTGTATATTGTGTACAATGTATCTGTATATTGTGTACAATGTTCCTGTATATTGTGCAATGTTCCTGTATATTGTGTACAATGTTCCTGTATAGTGTGCTTGCATAATTTATAGTGTGTATAGTGTACCTGCATAGTACATTAGCGTAGTGTGTATAGTGTATCTGTACTGTGTATGTGTATAGTGTCTGCAGAAGGTGTTTGTATAGCATGTTTTTACGGATTAAATTTTCATTTAATTATTGGGTTGTTATTGTTGTACAGGAAGAGACTGCTACAGAACATGTGAGTCTGGATCACCTCGAACCTGCTACTTCAACTTCCAAGTTCACCACTACATGACACTGTCCAGGTGAGACCTTCATGGCACTTACGTTGACACTGTCCTGGTGAGACCCTCATGACACTTACATTGACACTGTCCAGGTGAGACCTTCATGTCACTTACATTGACACGACACTGTAAAAGTGAGACCTTCAAGACACTTACATTGACACTGTCCAGGTGAGACCTTCATGACACTTTCATTGACACTGTCCAGGTGAGACCTTCATGTCACTTACATTGACGCTGTCCAGGTGAAACCTTCATGGCACTTACATTGACACTGTCCAGGTGAGACCTTCATAGCACTTACATTGACACTGTCCAGGTGAGACCTTCATGTCACTTACATTGACACGACACTGTAAAGGTGATACCTTCAAGACACTTACATTGACACTGTCCAGGTGATACCTTCATGACACTTACATTGACACTGTCCAGGTGAGACCTTCATGTCACTTACATTGACGCTGTACAGGTGAGACCTTCATGGCACTTACATTGACACTGTCCAGGTGGGACCTTCATGACACTTACATTGACACTGTCCAGGTGAGACCTTTATGACATTTACATTGACACTGTCCAGGTGAGACCTTCATGACACTTACATTGACACTGTCCAGGTGAGACCTTCATGACACTTACATTAACACTGTCCAGGTGAAACCTTCATGACACTTTCATTGACACTGTCCAGGTGAGACCTTCATGACACTTACATTAACACTGTCCAGGTGAGACCTTCATGACACTTTCATTGACACTGTCCAGGTGAGACCCTCATGGCACTTACATTGACGGAGTCCAAGTGAGACCTTCATGACACTTACATTGACACTGTCCAGGTGAGACCTTCATGACACTTACATTGACGATGTCCAGGTGAGACCTTCATGACACTTACATTGACACTGTTCAGGTGAGACCTTAATGACACTTACATTGACACTGTCCAGGTGAGGCCTTCATGGCACTTACATTGACACTGTCCAGGTGAGACCTTCATGACACTTACATTGACACTGTACAGGTGAGACCATCGTGGCACTTACATTGACACTGTTCAGGTGAGACCTTCACGGCACTTACATTGACGCTGTCCAGATGAAACCTTCATGGCACTTATATTGACACTGTCCAGGTGAGACCTTCATGTCACTTACATTGACGCTGTCCAGGTGAAACTTTCATGGCACTTACATTGACACTGTCCAGGTGAGACCTTCATAACACTTACATTGACACTGTCCAGGTGAGACCTTCATGGCACTTACGTTGACACTCTCCAGGTGAGACCTTCATGGCACTTACATTGACGCTGTACAGGTGAGACCTTCATGGCACTTACATTGACACTGTCCAGGTGGGACCTTCATGACACTTACATTGACACTGTCCAGGTGAGACCTTTATGACACTTACATTGACACTGTCCAGGTGAGACCTTCATGACACTTACATTGACACTGTCCAGGTGAGACCTTCATGACACTTACATTAACACTGTCCAGGTGAGACCTTCATGACACTTTCATTGACACTGTCCAGGTGAGACCTTCATGACACTTGCATTGACACTGTCCAGGTGAGACCTTCATGACACTTACATTGACACTGTTCAAGTGAGACCTTAATGACACTTACATTGACACTGTCTAGGTGAGACCTTCATGGCACTTACATTAACACTGTCCAGGTGAGACCTTCATGGCACTTACATTAACACTGTCCAGGTGAGACCTTCATGACACTTACATTGACACTGTCCAGGTGAGACCTTCATGACACTTACATTAACACTGTCCAGGTGAGACCTTCATGACACTTACATTGACACTGTCCAGGTGAGACCTTCATCCAGGTACTCGTTCATCAGTAAACTATAACCTGTTACCTTGTCCAGCTTCGTGTCAACTGCAAAACAATAATATTCAAAGTTTGTTCAGATGCAAATATTGAAATATAACCTACCTAGTCATTTAATTATTGATGTAATATTATATACCTTCGTTAGTAAATTAAACTGCCACGTAACTCTTTAATATTTATGCGAGTTAATCATGGTAACCTGTTGTTTAATAACGTCAATACCGAGATAAGTTTATCAGTAACAGTAGTATCCTCTACAGGAATAACAACATAACACTACTAATACTCCAAAATATGCCGTAGAATAAATGAAAAGACTAATTACATTTTTCTCTGAGGGCGTGTTACGACTGCCCTATTAACTTCACGGATTGTGAGAGGCCCCAGTGTGTTCCTGGAGACGGTGTAGTGCGTCCCATCATTGTGATCAACACGCAGATGCCAGGACCTCTCCTTCAGGTCAGCAACAATGCTTTCCTAGCCTCTCTTCATCTCTTTCAGCTTTGCATAATGGAAGTTTAAACTTCACTTCTTTCTATACGATGAATTTAATAGAGGGAACAAGAGAGTTTAGTCTCAGTAAAAATGTGTTCAGGTCCTAATAATTCGGCCAAAGTCACAAGACGTCATCCACATATCGGAACCTCTTAACTTCACGGGGCAGTATATCTAGATGTTACAATAACAACATCAGTTTTCAGTAAGGAGAGTTCAAGAATCAAATGCAATATTCAACCACACACAAGTTTGCAACAATCCTTCTAACTGGTCGGAAGCCAAAGTCATAGCTGAATGTCCTTCATGGCTATAAAGAAATATTTTAGAGTCGGCAATTATTAAACATGATAAATTCGTTACATAATGGTAGTTGCAGGTTATTCAAGCTTTATAATTGAGGCTTTAGTGCAAAACCTAAAACCGGAGACAAATACAAATGCTCTGAATTGTCTTAAGTGTCATGGTTCCATTCCAAGGAATTTAAGCCTCTTCCTGCCAGATTAGGTTTGACTAGCGTCTGCTCAAAGAGTCTGGTGGGGTAGATAATAATAATAATAATAATAATAATAATAATAATAATAATAATAATAATAATAATAATAATAATAATAATAATAATATCTTTGTTTCTACAAGTACATGTACAAGGTATACAGACCATAGCTGACATCAGTGACATACTACTATATAGAAAGCCGCTTGTTATGCTGAGCATTTCAGGCAAATTAAGTTAATTTTGTCCCAGGATGCGACCCACACCAGTCGAATAACACCCAGGTACCCATTTTACTGATGGGTGAACATAGACAACACTCCCAATGTTTCAACCCTCTAAGGGAATGGAACCCGAACACTCAGCATGTTAAACTAGAGGTTCTGTTACCAGGTCACAGGCCACCATAAACTAAAGCTGTCTGTCCTTGGAGTTACTATAGCTGTCCCCTTTAGTTTTAAGTGAGTCTACTGTAAACCCATTTTCTTTTTCTTAATTCTGTGGAAAGTTCCTAAGACAAATGCTAGACATATCTACATTCAGAATGTAAAGTCTTTTATATCTTCCCGAGGTCTGACTGAATTTCTGATATTTGTCATGTCATCAAACCCTTTATCGGGCAGGCCCATAAATTTATCAGCCTCAAAGCATGTTTATTGAACATGTTTTCCTACTCCCACTGAGAATCTGGGTTCCCGTTTTCTAGTTCTGACCAATCACAAGCCTTCTGTGAGTTGCTCCAGCTAAGTGGCAGTGGCGTCTGCTCGCTTCCTATTGCATTGGCGTCGTCCAGAGCAGTTTTTTGCTAGAGTTACACTCATATACTCTTAGATTTCACCCAACTGCAATGTCAGTAAGTATTGTGTTTTGTGTCTAGTGCATATATGAATTGTTTAGATATATTTTGATACAAAACTAAAGTCTGTATGACACATAATACGACTGCACCACTCAATTGAAAAAACTGCAAGGAAAAAGGCCAATAAATTTATGGGCCCGACCTGCAAGGTCGAAGTAGCAATTTCAGTAAATAAATATATTAATTTTTATAATTCAGTAGTGGTTTGGGTGTGTACAGGATTTTATTGTCCTTCCAAATCAATGAGAAATTGTTTTATGGTGCTGCCTCCAAACAGAAACCCAAATATGTGCATTTGAGGAAAGTGACTCAGAACCAGAGCCAACTGACCTGGGATTACTTGACAGTAGTGATGAATACTTGCCAGCACATGTGTCAAGTGATGATGAGCAAGAAGATAGGCCTACCCAAAAAAGCCTAAATTAGCCAAGTGAAAGTTATTAGACTCGAGGAATACCCGGATGAAGGAGATCTTGATGGTGAACTTGTTCTTCAAGCTCACACACTGGATACATCTATGCATCAAGAAGATCTTCATGGTGAACTTGTTCTTCAAGCTCACACACTGGAGACATCTATGCATCAAGAAGATCTTCATGGTGAACTTGTTCTTCAAGCTCACACACTGGAGACATCTATGCATCAAGAAGATCTTCATGGTGAACTTGTTCTTCAAGCTCACACACTGGAGACATCTATGCATCAAGATCTTCATGGTGAACTTGTTCTTCAAGCTCACACACTGGAGACATCTATGCATCAAGAAGATCTTCATGGTGAACTTGTTCTTCAAGCTCACACACTGGAGACATCTATGCATCAAGAAGATCTTCATGGTGAACTGTCTTCAAGCTCACACACTGGAGACATCTATGCATCAGATCTTCATGGTGAAATTGTTCTTCAAGCTCACACACTGGAGCATCTATGCATCAAGATCTCATGGTGAACTTGTTCTTCAAGCTCACACACTGGAGACATCTATGCATCAAGAAGATCTTCATGGTGAACTTGTTCTTCAAGCTCACACACTGGAGACATCTATGCATCAAGAAGATCTTCATGGTGAACTTGTTCTTCAAGCTCACACACTGGAGACATCTATGCATCAAGATCTTCATGGTGAACTTGTTCTTCAAGCTCACACACTGGAGACATCTATGCATCAAGAAGATCTTCATGGTGAACTTGATCTTCAAGCTCACACACTGGAGACATCTATGCATCAAGAAGATCTTCATGGTGAACTTGTTCTTCAAGCTCACACACTGGAGACATCTATGCATCAAGAAGATCTTCATGGTGAACTTGATCTTCAAGCTCACACACTGGAGACATCTATGCATCAAGAAGATCTTCATGGTGAACTTGTTCTTCAAGCTCACACACTGGAGACATCTATGCATCAAGAAGGGAAAACCTTGCTTCCTAGCCTTTCATTCTAGGAAACAGTCATCTAGAATGATTGTTCTTTCTCAGGAAATTCATGAAAATGGGAATTGCAAGTTTTATCCATTTGCAATGTATCCATGTTGGTCTTTGATTCATCTTTATATTTTTGTAGGTCTTAGAAATATTTGGAAACAAGTTCCATCAATACTTTTAATATTGTCTATTTGCCTATTAAATTAGAAAAAATATTTACTTAATGTTTCAGTAACAATTGCAACTTTACAACATACGAAATTTGGCGGCCCCATAAATTTATTGACGTCGAATTTTCGCATTTGAACGAAAACTTATTTTTAGAAATCTATTTATGTAGGCTCATTTTGCTTACATTAAGAAACTCTAAGAAAATTTTGCATTTTCCTAGAAGTGCGAGGTAAAGGGATTTATAAGCTCGCCAGGTAATCACTCTATTATTACCTTGGCTTCTGGGCTGACTATCTCTATTCCTGTCAGGCTCAATCTTTCTGGCACTTGAAACTCGTGCACCTGGGGCACTGAGCGTCTCCTGCCTCCCTACCTCATTCTTAATAAGACCATTTCCTTTGAGCGAATCTGCTGGGACTTCTTACTTATTTCTGTAACACTCCAAGTTCCTGATGATGTGTTGATTGCAACACAAAAGGCCTAGAGCATTTAGCTTCCACTGTGGCTGTTTGTTTTGGTTCTTGTATTACTTGTTTGCAATTTTGCATATATATATATATATATATATATATATATATATATATATATATATATATATATATATATATATATATATATTTTTTTTTTTTTTTTCTCCTACCACCCCCTATATTATACATTCTATGTGTACTTTATTTATAGACAGAATACACTGAAAAAAATACAAACCTGAATACATTGGTACATTTAGTCAAAGATTATGAATCTCCTCGTGCTCCTCTGAAGCTGGACGCAAGCCAAGGATGCCGCAAGTATTTTCCTTCTGGATGGCCACTCTGGGGCACTGAAACATGAAAGTGGCCGCCCTCTGGTCCCTGGTCGTGTCTATGAGTCTAGAACCCAGTTTTTAAGGAAGCATGTGGCGTTTTTTCCCCATGATCCCAAGGTCTCTGACCCCACAGGGTCAAATTAATACTGTTGGCTTATATCTCTGTATATGCTGATCTTGTACTCATCCCTGTGATCAGCAGCTCCTCCCTGTTGACCGACACTGATGGATGTAGGTGTCAGGAAGCGTCGAGACGCAGGTATAGTCCCATGCTAAGAGCTTGCCTTTCTTCCAATATAACTGTTCCACCCAACCTACTATCTCGTCCCCAAACCCCATTCGTCTTAAAATGTCATATGAAACCTTTCTATTAACCCTATCATACGCCATAGCCCAATCCAACCCCAAGATACTGCCCCCACTACATTCTTCTATGAACCCCTTAATTCGCCTATGGCCATGTCTCATACTTCTACCCGGAATGCCGTATTGCCCCAATGAAGCCAGGACCCCACACCCCTCTTTAACCTATTCGCCAAAATTTTCGCATAGATCTTATAATCTGTGCACATCAATGCAATAACTCTATAATCTCTAAAACTTCTAGATTCCTCCCTCTTCGGCACCAACACCACCACTCCTGTTCTAACAAATTCTTCCATAACCCCTCCCCTTCATATCATTAAACACCTTAACTAACACCTCCCTCAACACATCCCAATACTTAACATACAGTTCCCCAGGCAAACTATTTATCCCAGGTGTTTTTCCCATACATAGCCCCTTAACTACCTCCCACACTTCCTCCTCGGTTATATCACCTTCTAGCTCTCTCTCCTCTTCACTCACCCTCTCTACTATACTTCCCAGGATCCCCCTCCCTCCCCATTAACTTCAACATCCACTTTAAATTTCTCCCCAAACCACGATTCCCCATACCTACCTATTGCCTCCGTTGTCTTTAAAATTGCGTCCCCCTCAAACCCACCCATTTCCTCATCAACCTCAATTGCACCTATCATCATCACCTCCCTCCTTCTGAAATGCCTCAGTACCTCCTCTGACACCCTATCACCCCATAGTACCTCGTCCTTAACGCTTGAAATCTATCATTTTGTATTTCTCTCAATGCCACCCTTACTTCCTCCATAACCCCTACCCTAACCCCCACCCCCTCTCCTCCAATTACCAATCAATAAACTCTCCAAGTACCGTTGATACCCAAACCTATACCTTCGATCTTCTCTACTCACCTTCACAAAAAAATCCTTTATCACCGGCTTCCCCCGCTCATTCCACCACTTTGCTACCCCTACTATGCCCCTACCCCGCCCATAACCCTAGCCACCAACCCTCAAAATCCATCTCCCCCCCCCCACCTACTCAACAAACTAACATTCAACTTCCAGTAGCTCCCATATACCCTCACAGCCCCGTCTCACCCTTATTGAGCCAAAACACCTTTATGATCCGAAAATCCTACATCAACACACTCCACCTTCTCCACCATTACCACCCTCGTTACATAAATCTATCCAACCTTGCCGCATATGATCCCTACTGTACGTATAATCTACCAATGCACCTCCACTACCCACAACGTCCACAACCCCCACCGCACACAATACCTCCCTCAAAATTCTTAATACCTGCTTTGAACCCCGAGGCTCTACATCCTTCACCCGTATGACACAGTTCCAATCTCCACCAAGTATGGCAACTTGAGGCAAACCCCGGAAGGCGTAAATTAATTCCGACCTCACGAAATCATTTTTTACCCTCATGTTGGATACAGCCGGCAAATATACTCCAATGAAACAAACTTGTATCTCTCCCCACCTTCCATCCACCCTCACTACCCTCCCTCCTCCCCCCACCTCCCAAGACCCTAAACTAAAGGGACTACCCTCCCTCACTCCCACTCCACCTTTTAAACAGTTTGTCCTACCCACAAAAAGCGTATATACCTTCAAAACCAACTCCTCCCCAAGCCTAAAATTATGTTTTTGTAAAAAAACTACATCTATTCTAAGCCTACTTAAAGTGACCTCAACCCACTTATGCTTTACCTCATGTTTGAGGCCATTCATGTTCATACTGAGACACCTGAAATTAGTGGCATTGGCTTCCCCTTCCGATGCGGTGGCTTTCCATCACTCTTTCCATTCCTCAACCCTGTTGTCCACCCCGTTTCTCACTGATTGATGCTGATGAAACACTTACACTACCTCGTCCTTAACTCCTCCCGCCTTTCCCTTAACCACTGCCGTCCACGCCATCTTCCCCGGGCGCTGACCCGGTGTGAGGACGTCATTTTCAGCCTCTTCCCCCGACCTCTTCCTGGATTCACTTTTATCCAACTCACCTCCACCTCTTCACACAGACGGTGTACCTCCACCTGTACCTCATGTGCTGACACATCTTCACTCCCAGGCTGTTCCATAGACTGTACCATCCTGTCCACCTGCCCTCCTACATCCTCAAACTGTCCCAATTCCATTACCTCACCTCCAATAATCTCACGCAGGTCTTTCAGGATGTCCTCCTCTATTGAATCACTTTGGCCACTTTCCTTCGACCTCTCATGTTCCCGGACAGAAATCCTGTCCCCATCATCCTCCATCCTCCGCCGTTCCTCCTCTTCTACCTTATCAACTTCCTCACTCTATTGGGACCTCACCTGCCCCACTTCCGGCTCGCTACGTTCCTCGTCGTCAATGACATCTGTCTTCCTATGCTCATCGTCGATATGTTGAGTCGTAACCACTTCTCTCTGTCCTTCATCTCGTCGCTTCACACAATCAGCTGCAAAATGGCCAGGCAAAATGGCCCACACAACCTGCATGTTTTCACCTGGCCCTGATAATGCACGTACACCTGTGTGCGAAAGCAATCCATCAATACAAACGATGGTATAGGTTTTCTTAAACTCATCTTAACAGAGTAAGAACCCTCCAATAGTCCAACATATGGCCCCTGCGCCCATCTGCCTATATTCACGGCATGAACCACACCAAAATTCTTAAAAACAGCACGTATGTCCTCTGGGCACGCCTCAAACGGCACGTTATTTACCTTAACCCATTTGTAGATAGCTGAAACATCACGCAGACAAACCTCAACACCCCGTGTTAACCATCATCTTGCAGTCCTTGTAGCAATCCACCACTCGCTGGTATGCCTCCGTGCTGGCAAATTTGACAAAAATTCGCCTTGCTCCATTCATGGAAACGCCGTAGAAATCTTCATGCGCCACTCCATAGGTGTCACGTAAAATGGCCAGCAATAACATGTCTGCATTAGCCGGAAGAATGGCTCCTTGCACTAAATCAACACATACAGTGTTGACTCGTCGCCTGTAGGTATCGGCCATCTTGGCTGAATATCAAGTTGCCCAAAGCTACTGCTAGGGGAGAACCAGCACGTCTGCACACCACCAGTGCTTGACGCGGAATGTGTAGGGAATTGTTAGCATTATGACCTTAGTGGAGCCCGTGCCTGGGGGTACTGGGCTCCTTTTGAGTTGGGAAGGGTAGAGGTATCGGGGTTTTGGTAGGGGGGTCCTTTGCATAGAAGTAATAGGGGAGGGGGAGATGTGTGAGATATATCACATTGTAGTGTAGGGTGCCCGTTATAAGGACATGTTACCTTCATAAGGGTATGTCTATACTGGGTAGGTGTGCGTATTTGTAGGTGTTGACGAGTATATTTATGGGTTAACATATGTATGAGTATAAGTTAATATATATATATATATATATATATATATATATATATATATATATATATATATATGATAATATATAATATATATATATTTTTATATAATATATATATATATATATATATATATATATATATATGTATGGAGATCAGATAAGTGCATGATCCTCTAAGATAGCAATATGATATACGTATATGTACTCACCAGTTTGTGGTGGCAAGAGTCGAGTCAAGCTCCTGTGTGTGTTATCTGTTAGCATACGTTTAGTGGATATTTATGTACATGAATGTGTTTGTATGTATGGGTATTACCATTGTGTGGGTGTTTAACTGCACGAGAGTCAACATATGTTATATATATATATATATATATATATATATATATATATATATATATATATATATATATATATATATATATATATATATATATATACACACACAATAATATATACAACAGTCCAACAAAGCGACTGAAATAATATACAGCTTCTTTTACTGAAACATTAAACATATTATAACTATGTTGACTCTCGTGCGGTTAAACACCCACACAAGTCATATATAAATATATCGTTACTTGACAGCACGTCAGATGTACCACACGACGTATATTTCCAAATGCTTATTATATGTGAATAACCTGACACTGGCATTAATCCAGTTGCATGTTGAGAACATATATCATACTAACAGCTTCAATACATCCTTCCATTAAATATACACAATGGTAATACCCAGACATACAAACACATGCATGTACATAAATATCCACTAAACGTATGCTAACAGATAACACACACAGGAGCTGTGACTCGACTCTTGCGACCACAAATAGGTGAGTACATATACGTATATCATATTGCTATCTTAGAGGATCATGCACTTATTTGATCTCCATACATATATATATATTAACTTACACTCATACATATGTTAACCCATAAATATAATCAACACCTACATATACGCACACCTACTCAGTATAGATATACTTTTTATTATATATATATATATATATATATATATATATATATATAATATATATATATATATATATATATAAGTTCCTCAAGGAGCTGGGCAAAAGACTCAACAGGGTAACTAGGGATCCCAGGGCAGCTAGTTTTTTGTTCCAGCGACTCAGCGCTGCTTTTCAGAGGGGTAATGCATGCTGTATTTTGGGAACGCGCCCCAGCTCGGAGGAGCTGGATGAGATTTTCGCATTATAACCAGTGACAAACATGTAACAATATGTACTAGACATGTATCTCTCACACCTCGTGTACTAAATATGTATATATATATATATATATGAGAGAGATTCTTACAAAACAGAAGTGTTAATATAAGAGCAGAGTATATGGAGAGTAAAAGAAAGGTGAAGAGAGTGGTGAGAGAGTGCAAAAGAAGAGCGGATGAAAGAATGGGAGAGGCTCTGTCAAGAAATTTTGCTGAAAACAAGAAAAATGTTTGGAGTGAGACAAACAAGGCAAGAAAGCCTAGGGAACGAATGGATTTGTCAGTTAAAAACAGAGTAGGGGAGTAAGTAGATGGGGAGCTGGAGGTATTGGGTAGATGGCGGGAATATTTTGAGGAACTTTTAAAAGTCGATGAAAAAAGGAAGGCGGTAATTTCATGTACTGGCCAGGGAGGTACAACATCGTTTAGGAGTGAAGAAGAGCAGGATGTGGGTGTGGGGGAGGTGCGTGAGGCATTACGTAGAATGAAAGGGGGTAAAGCAGCTGGAACTGATGGGATCATGACAGAAATGTTAAAAGCAGGGGGAGATATAGTGCTGGAGTGGTTGGTATTTTTGTTTAATAAATGTATAAAAGAGGGGAAGGTACCTAGGGATTGGCAGAGAGCATGTATAGTTCCTTTATATAAAGGGAAGGGGGATAAAAGAGAGTGTAAAAATTATAGGGGAATAAGTTTACTGAGTATACCAGGTAAAGTGTATGGCAGGGTTATTATTGAAAGAATTAGAGGTAAGACAGAGAGTAGGATTGCAGATGAGCAAGGAGGCTTTAGAGTGGGTAGGGGATGTGTAGATCAAGTGTTTACAGTGAAGCATATATGTGAACAGTATTTATATAAAGGTAGAGAAGTTTTCATTGCATTTATGGATTTAGAAAAGGCATATGATAGAGTGGATAGGGGAGCAATGTGGCAAATGTTGCAAGTGTATGGAATAGGTAGTAAGTTACTGAAGGCTGTAAAGAGTTTTTATGAGGATAGTGAGGCTCAGGTTAGGGTGTGTAGGAGAGAGGGAGATTACTTCCCGGTAAAAGTAAGTCTTAGACAGGGATGTGTAATGTCACCATGGTTGTTTAATATATTTATAGATGGGGTTGTAAAAGAAGTAAATGCTAGGGTGTTGGGGAGAGGGGTGGGATTAAATTATGGGGAATTAAATGCAAAATGGGAGTTGATACAGTTACTTTTTGCTGATGATACTGTGTGTTACAAAATGACACGATATCTATTAGTAATAGACATCTCCAGTGAACACTAGAAAGGATAGCCCTTCTAGCATCCAGCCTGTTACTGGGCTTTTGCAACAAAGTCAGTATCCTGGTCCAGTTATCCGATATTTTCAATAGTCCTCATGAGAATTACAACTGATAGGGTACTAACCAAAGCATAAAATTTAATATGTTTATTAACCAAGTTAGTGTCTAGGGTTTCAAAATAAAGAAATGTACATATGATAAGGATGTTCATTAAGTTATGAATTAGGAGGTTAATTAGGAGGGTAGTTCCTACACTGTTCTCATATACAATAAGACTGTGCTGAGGGCCCATATATCTAAATGACTCTGAAGTACCATCAGGTACAATGTCAGCAAGTACAATAATGCAGATATATACAAATATGAAGAAACGTGTGTATGAGTGTGCTCCAGGTAACTGTAAGACTCGACTCAACCAGTGTCCGACTGAACAACTTCTCATAAGCTAGCTGCTCTAACAAACTGACAATCAGAACAGCTTGATTGACCAGTAAAATGACCAATTAGCAGAAAAGCAATATAGCAAGCAACAGCAACACAGCGTCAGGAACAAGGAGATATAAAATCGACCTTAACTGGGGACCATCAGTAGATCCTCCAAAATAGTCACAAAACTCCCTTTCTACTGAAGCTAGGTTCAGCATAAACAATCCCAGACTGTGACGGTGCACAGATGCCTTATCGAAGTAGGTCCAGAGCTGTAGCTAGTTACCTGAGTTGTTTCAGAGTGTCAATGTGACACACAACCCAGAAAAACGTCGAAAATCACTGTCTAGTCTATCCTCTGTGAACAGAGTTACACAGAGTCCTGAGAAGTATGATTCGTCTCACCACCGAATACATACTCTACCCAAACAGAGACTAAATGTCGAGAAAACAAGTAGAAATAGGAGCGAGGTGTTGACTCGACGATGGTCAGCAGGCCAGAGAGAGAGAGAGGGAGGAGAAGCAACCACCCAGCTCAGGTGTGGTCAGCGACTGACTCCTCCCAGCAACTAGACGCCGGCAGTATAACAAGCGTAGTCTCATAAACGGTAGTTTGCCAACTACCGGGCAGCTACTACACACTAGAGCACAATAATTAAAATAACATCCTACCTAATAAATATAGCTAAGTCAAATAATGTCAAATAATAATATAAAGCAAGATATTAACGATTTAGCTATTATCGAGAATATCAGCAATATAAAATTATAGAAAATGGAAATATACATTAATCACATATAAACATATATACATTGGGGCCCAAGTCTGGGGCGCAATACTGTGCGTATGGGAGATTCTAAAGAAAAGTTGCAAAGGTTAGTGGACGAGTTTGGGAGAGTGTGTAAAGGTAGAAAGTTGAAAGTGAACATATATAAGAGTAACGTTATGAGGGTATCAAACGATTTAAATAAAGAAAAATTGGATATCACATTGGAGAGAGGGATTATGGAAGAAGTAAATGTTGTCAGATATTTGGGAGTTGACGTGTCAGCGGGTGGGTTTATGAAGGATGAGGTTAACCATAAAATTGATGAAGGAAAAAAGGTGAGTGGTGCGTTGAGGTATCTGTGGAGACAAAAAACGTTATCCATGGAGGCAAAGAATGGAATGTACGAAAGTATAGTGGTACAAACACTCTTATATGGGTGTGAAGCATGGGTTGTAAATGCTGCAGCGAGGAGGAGGCTGGAGGCAGTGGAGATGTCCTGTCTAAGGGCAATGTGTGGTGTAAATATTATGCAGAAAATTCGGAGTGTGGAAATTAGGAGGAGGTGTGGAGTTACTAAAAGTATTTGTCAGAGGGCTGAAGAGGGGTTGTTGAGGTGGTTTGGTCATTTAGAGAGAATGGATCAATGTAGAATGACTTGGAGAGCGTATAAATCTGTAGGGAAGGAAGGCGGGGTAGGGGTCGTCCTAGAAAAGGTTGGAGGGAGGGGGTAAAGGAGGTTTTGTGGGCGAGGGACTTGGACTTCCAGCAAGCATGTGTGAGCGTGTTAGATAGGAGTGAATGGAGACGAATGGTTTTTGGGACATGACGATGTGTTGGAGTGTGAGCAGGGTAACATTTTGTGAAGGGATTCAGGTAAACCAGTTAATTGATTTAGTTGGACTTGAATCCTGGAAATGGGAAGTACAATGCCTGCACTTTAAAGGAGGGGTCTGGGATAGTGACAGTTGGGAGGGACTATTCTCAGCTGTCGTATCTGAGCGCCTCTGCAAACAGAGTGATTATGTATGAGTGTGGTGAAAGTGTTGAATGATGATGAAAGTATTTTCTTTTTGGGGATTTTCTTTCTTTTTGGGTCACCCTGCCTCGGTGGGAGACGGCCGACTTGTTGATATATATATATATATATATATATATATATATATATATATATATATATATATATATATATATATATATATATATATATATATATATATATATATATATATATATATATAATGTCGTGCCGATTAGGTAAAACTTGCGATTTTGGCTTAAATAGCAACGCTCTCCTTGCCATATAAGACAAGTGAAAATTTGTGTATGCAATAATTTCGCCAAAATCGTTCTCAACATAACGAAAAAAATATATTTCATTGTGTTTGTTTATTATTAAATTAATGTTAACGTATCTAAAATATATTTAGTTGGGTTAGGCTAAATTAAATTGCGCTTGTTGTAATAAGGTTAGGTAGGTTTTCAAAGTTTCTCTTGGTACAAAATTATAAATTCTTACATTAACATAAATGAAAAAAATATATCTTTAAACGTATAAGAGAAAATTTTAGAAAGGACTGAATTTTGTACCAAGAGAAACTTTGAAAACCTACCTAACCTTATTACAACAAGGGCAATTTAATTTAGCCTAACACCACTAAATATATTTATGATACGTTAACAATAATTTAATAATAAACAAACACAATGAAATATATTTTTTTCTTTATGTTCAGAGTGATTTTTGCGAAATTATTACATACACAAATTTTCGCTTGTCTTATATGGCAAGAAGAGCTTGCTATTTAAGCCAAAATCGCAAGTTTTACCTAATCGGCACGACAATATATATATATATATATATATATATATATATATATATATATATATATATATATATATATATATGTCGTGCCGATTAGGTAAAACTGGTCAATTAGCAAGAACTCATCTAAAATTAAGTCCTTTCTAAAATTTTCTCTTATACGTTTAAAGATATATTTTTTCATTTATGTTAATGTAAGAATTTATAATTTTGTACCAAGAGAAACTTTGAAAACCTACCTAACCTTATTACAACAAGTGCAATTTAATTTAGCCTAACCCAACTAAATATATTTTAGATACGTTAACATTAATTTAATAATAAACAAACACAATGAAATATATTTTTTGGTTATGTTCAGAATGATTTTGGCGAAATTATTGCATACACAAATTTTCGCTTGTCTTATATGGCAAGGTGAGCGTTGCTATTTAAGCCAAAATCCAAGTTTAACCTAATCGTTTTAAATTAAAATATATATATATATATATATATATATATATATATATATATATATATATATATATATATATATATATATATATATGTCATTATAATATATAAATGTCAATTAAAAACTCATCTAAAATTAAGACCTTTTAAAATTTTCTCTTATACGTTTAAAGATATTTTTTTCATATATGTTAATGTAAGAATTTATAATTTTGTACCAAGAGAAACTTTGAAAACCTACCTAACCTTATTACAACAAGCGCAATTTAATTTAGCCTAACCTAACTAAATATATTTTAGATACGTTAACATTAATTTAATAATAAACAAACACAATGAAATGTATTTTTTTTCGTTATGTTCAGAATGATTTTGGAGAAATTATTGCATACACAAATTTTCACTTGTCTTATATGGCAAGGTGAGCGTTGCTATTTAAGCCAAAATCGCAAGTTTTACCTAATCGGCACGACATATATATATATATATATATATGTCGTGCCGATTAGGTAAAACTGGTCAATTAGCAAGAACTCATTTAAAATTAAGTCCAATCTAAAAATTTCTCTTATACGTTTGAAGATATATTTATTTTCATATATGTTAATGTAAAAATATATAATTTTTTACCAAGAGAAACTTTGAAAACCTACCTAACCTTATTACAACAAACGCATTTTAATTTAGCCTATCCCAACTAAATATATTTTAGATACGTTAACATTAATTTAATAATAAACAAACACAATGAAATATATTTTTTTCGTTATGTTCAGAATAATTTTGGCGAAATTATTGCATACACAAATTTTCGCTCGTCTTATATGGCAAGGTGAGCGTTGCTATTTAAGCCAAAATCGCAAGTTTTACCTAATCGGCACGACATATATATATATATATATTTTTTTTTCAACAAGTCGGCCGTCTCCCACCGAGGCAGGGTGACCCAAAAAGAAAGAAAATCCCCAAAAAGAAAATACTTTCATCATAATTTAACACTATCACCACACACATACATAATCACTGTCTTTGCAGAGGAGCTCAGATACGACAGCTGAGAATTGTCCCTCCCAGCTGTCACTATCCCAGACCCCTCTTTAAAGTGCAGGCATTGTACTTCCCATTTCCAGGACTCAAGTCCAACTAAATCAATTAACTGGTTTCCCTGAATCCCTTCACACAATGCTACCTTGCTCACACTCCAACAGATCGTCATGTCCCAAAAACCATTCGTCTCCATTCACTCCTATCTAACACGCTCACACATGCTTGCTGGAAGTCCAAGCCCCTCGCCCACAATACCTCTTTTACCCCTTCCCTCCAACCTTTTCTAGGACGACCCCTACCCCGCCTTCCTTCCCCTACATATTTATACGCTCTCCAAGTCATTCTACTTTGATCCATTCTCTCTAAATGACCAAAGCACCTCAACAACCCTTCTTCAGCCCTCTGACAAATACTTTTAGTAACTCCACACCTTCTCCTAATTTCCACATTCCGAATTTTCTGCATAATATTTACACCACACATTGCCCTTAGACAGGACATCTCCACTGCCTCCAGCCTCCTCCTCGCTGCAGCATTTGCAACCCATGCTTCGCACCCATATAAGAGTGTTGGTACGACTATATTTTCGTACATTCCCTTCTTTGCCTCCATGGATAACGTTTTTTGTCTCCACAGATACCTCGACGCACCACTCACCTTTTTTCCTTCATCAATTCTATGGTTAACCTCATCCTTCATAAACCCATCCGCTGACACGTCAACTCCCAAATATCTGAAAACATTTACTTCTTCCATAATCCCTCTCTCCAATGTGATATCCAATTTTTCTTTATTTAAATCGTTTGATACCCTCATCACCTTACTCTTATCTATGTTCACTTTTAACTTTCTACCTTTTCACACTCTCCCAAACTCGTCCACTAACCTTTGCAACTTTTCTTTAGAATCTCCCATAAGCACAGTATCATCAGCAAAAAGTAACTGTGTCAACTCCCATTTTGCATTTAATTCACCAAAATTTAATCCCACCCCTCTCCCCAACACCCTAGCATTTACTTCTTTTACAACCCCATCTATAAATATATTAAACAACCATGGTGACATTACACATCCCTGTCTAAGACCTACTTTTACCGGGAAGTAATCTCCTCTCTCCTACACACCCTAACCTGAGCCTCACTATCCTCATAAAAACTCTTTACAGCCTTCAGTAACTTACTACCTATTCCATACACTTGCAACATTTGCCACATTGCTCCCCTATCCACTCTATCATATGCCTTTTCTAAATCCATAAATGCAATAAAAACTTCTCTACCTTTATCTAAATACTGTTCACATATATGCTTCACTGTAAACACTTGATCTACACATCCCTACCCACTCTAAAGCCTTCTTGCTCATCTCCAATCCTACCCTCTGTCTTACCTCTAATTCTTTCAATAATAACCCTGCCATACACTTTACCTGGTATACTCAGTAAACTTATTCCCCTATATTTTTACACTCTCTTTTATCCCCTTCCCTTTATATAAAGGAACTATACATGCTCTCTGCCAATCCCTAGGTACCTTCCCTCTTTCATACATTTATTAAACAAAAATTCCAACCACTTCAGCACTATATCCCCCTGCTTTTAACATTTCTGTCATGATTCCGTCAATTCCAGCTGCTTTACCCCCTTTCATTCTACGTAGTGCCTCACGCACCTTCCCCACACTCACATCCTGCTCTTCTTCACTCTTAAACGATGTTGTACCTCCCTGGCCAGTACATGAAATTACCGCCTTCCTTTTTTCATCGACATTTAAAAGTTCCTCAAAATATTCCCGCCATCTACCCAATACCTCCAGCTCCCCATCTACTAACTCCCCTACTCTGTTTTTAACTGACAAATCCATTCGTTCCCTAGGCTTTCTTACCTTGTTTATCTCACTTCAAAAAATTTTCTTGTTTTCAGCAAAATTTCTTGACAGAGCCTCTCCCATTCTTTCATCCGCTCTTCTTTTGCACTCTCTCACCACTCTCTTCACCTTTCTTTTACTCTCCATATACTCTGCTCTTCTATTAACACTTCTGTTTTGTAAAAACCTCTCATAAGCTATCTTTTTCTCTTTTATCACACCCTTTACTTCTTCATTCCACCACTCACTCCTCTTTCCTCCTGCACCCACCCTCCTATAGCCACAAACTTCTGCCCCACATTCTAATACTGCATTTTTAAAACTATCCCAACTCTCTTCAACCCCCCCACTACTCCTACTTGCACCAGCCCACTTTTTTTTTTCGGAGTAGGGGTCGGCCTAGGAAAGGTTGGAGGGAGGGGGTAAATGAGGTTTTGTGTGCGAGGGGCTTGGACTTCCAGCAAGCATGCGTGAGCGTATTTGATTGGAGTGAATGGAGACAAATGGTTTTTAATACTTTGACGTGCTGTTGGAGTGTGAGCAAAATAACATTTATGAAGGGATTCAGGCAAACCTGCAGGCCGGACTTGAGTCCTGGAGATGGGAAGTACAGTGTTTGCACTCTGAAGGAGGGGTGTTAATGTTGCAGTTTTATAACTGTAGTGTAAGCACGCCTCTGGCAAGACAGTGATGGAGTGAATGATGATGAAAGTTTTTCTTTTTCGGGCCACCCTGCCTTGGAGGAAGCGGCCGACGTGTTAATTAATATATATATATATATATATATATATATATATATATATATATATATATATATATATATATATATATATATATATATATATATATATATATATGTACTTCTGGGAGTTTGGGAGACACAAATGATGATCAAACTAAATGCAAATTATGTGATCAGGCATATGGTCACTGTCTTGAACACTATGTGCTTAATTGTCCACTTATAGAGGAATACAGAGATAGACAGTATAATAACCTGTGTGACATGTCAAGATATCTTATTAATGAAAATAAGATACCAGTTATACTAAGCAAATTTCTTAAATTTGCTTGTAACAGATAAGTGAACAGTATATATAAATCCAAATGTACAATTGTTAACCCCTTTGGGGCCTAGCTCCTAGGCCTTTTGTGTATCCATATGCTCTTGCGCTACCGTCCACAGAATGGATAAGGGGTGCACAATAAACTTGCCACTTCGGTGGCAAAATCTAAAAAATCTAATCTCCTACATACTCTCTCCCTCCAATCTGATATCCAGTCTTTCATCAGCTAATCTTTTTGTTATCATCATCACCTTACTCTTTCCTATATTCACTTTTAATTTCCTACTTTTACATACCCTACCAAACTCATCCACCAACCTCTGCAAATTCTCTTCAGAATCTCCCAAAAGCACAGTGTCATCAGCAAAGAGCAACTGCGACAACTTCCACTTTGAGTTAGATTCTTTATCTTTCAACCCCACACCTCTTGCCAAGACCCTCGCATTCACTTCTCTTACAACCTCATATATTGAATATATTGAACAACCATGGTGACATCACACATCCTTGTCTAAGGCCTACTTTTACTGGGAAATAATATCCCTCTCTCGTACATACTCTAACCTGAACCTCACTATCCTCGTAAAAACTCTTCACTGCTTTCAGTAACCTACCTCCTATTCCATACACCTGCAACATCTGCCACATTGCCCCCCTATCCACCCTGTCATACGCCTTTTCCAAATCCATAAATGCCACAAAAATCTCTTTACCCTTATCTATATACTGTTCACCTATATGTTTCACTGCAAACACTTGGTCTACAATGCCATCGATCTGGTCCTAGAAAAAAAAATCTCAGACCTCAGGACGATGGAAGGCAGGATGAAAGACATCGATACACATGATGCCTTCTACCTACTCACCAGGTGCCTGTCAATCCCAAAACTTACCTACTTCCTGAGATGCTCCCCAGCCTTCAGCAGTCCGAAACTCAAGGAATATGACTCTCTCTTCAAGACCATGCTAGAGAGTGTATTGAATCTTTCCCTCGAAGATGGACAGTGGTTGCAAGCTTCACTTTCAGTCAGGCTTAGGGGGCTGGGAGTACGCAAATCCTCCCAGATTGCCCTACCAGCTTTCCTATCCTCTTCTATAGCATCAAATGAGCTAATAAAACAACTTCTTCCGGACAACCTCAGTGATTCAGCAAGAATGCAAGACCCTAGCTATGCCAGTGCCATCACTGAATGGGAGGCTCTTGCTGCTCCAGCACCAAAACCTAGTGCAGAACTGGCCTACAAACAGTCAAGCTGGGAAGGCCCCATCACTGAAAAGATGCTTGCCAACATACTTAGGGCTGTAACATCAGACTGCCTGTCTCCTAGCAGTGAATGCACATCACTCTGGGGACTTCCTCCAAACAGTTCCCATTTCGGCAATGGGCACACGCCTTGACCCTATGACCCTCCGTATTGCAGTGGCTCTGTGACTTGCTGCCCCAATTCACATGGAATATACGTGTATTTGCGGTGATGCGCAAGCCGACCAATATGGTCTACATGGTCTAAACTGTTCCAAAACCAAGGGCTGGTATTCATGACACAACGAAGTCAACGACATCATAAAGAGAACCGTTGCTACAGCTGGATGCCCAGCAGAGAGAGAGCCCCGATCACTAGCAGCCAACAATACCCACAACCCAACAAACTGCCCCGACGGGATCACCATCTATCCTTGGAAGTATGGCAAGCTCTTAGCATGGGACTATACCTGTGTGTCGACACTGGCTGACACCTACATCCTTCACAGTATCGGGCGACAGGGAGGAGCTGCTGACCACAGAGATGAATACAAGATCGGCAAGTACAGGAACATAAGCCAACAGTATCAATTTGTCCCAGTGGGATCAGAGACCTTGGGAGCATGGGGAAAAAATGCAACACGTTTCCTTAAAGAACTGGGTTCCAGACTCATCGACACCACCAGGACCCAAGGGCAGCCACTTTCATGTTCCAGCACCTCAGCATGGCCATCCAGAGGGGAAATGCATGCTGCATACTGGGCTCGTGTCCGGCATCAGAGGAACTGGAGGAAATTTATAATCTTTGATATATTGTACAAATGTATTCTTGTTCATGTTTGTGTTTTCTGTCAATGTATTTTGTCTATTAATAAAGCACTTATATAATACATGTAGGGGGTGGTAGGAGAAGAAAATATTCAAACAGCTCCGGGGAGAAGCTTGAGTTTTCCCTGAGGTGCGTTTATTGTCTTCTCTGAGGATGAGGGTCCCCAGTAAAGTTCTAGAGGTGGTACCTCAATATATACATATATTATATATATATATATATATATATATATATATATATATATATATATATATATATATATATATATATATATATATATATATATATATATATATATATATATACACACGAATGAAGTGTTTTACCATCACCCGAGGACTTACGGTGATGTGGGCGCCTCTGAGCTAATTTCATTCTACTCTCTGTTTGGTGTAGTAGACCAACGAGCAGTATTTTATATTATTGTAACATGAACGAGTGGTATTGATCAATTAGATCAATAACAACATTGCGACTAGCCAAGGACTCGAATCCATATTGCTTTGTCCCGTCTCTTGGTGAGCGAAAACACACGATGCTCTAACCCACAGTACTACGCAATCCTACAAGAATGACGCACCCAGCAGAGCTAGTTGTTTTACCGTGTATAAAATGAGTGTGTCCTGGGATCTAACTGAAAATAGTGAACTTAGGTCTTCATGTGCTAGTTGATGTTGATCTTAGTGATTTTAGTGTTTTTTAATTTGAGTGAGCTTAGATTTTGGTAAAGGTATTATGAGTTTGGTGAAAATGATTTGTGTGAAAATGTGATTTTATTAATACTAATCTTAGTTATTTTAGTGTTCTAAGATTTTTTAGTGATCCTAGTTTTTTAGTGATCCTAGTGTTTTAGTTATCTTGGTTAAAGTGTTTTGAGGGTAAGTGTATAAAAATGAGTGTGTTTTGTGATCATAGTTTTAGTGATCTTAGTTTTTAAGTGATCATAGTTTTTAGTGATATTAGTTTTTTAGTGATCGTAGAAATGGTTCTGAGGAGATGTGTATAAAAATAAGAGTGATCTGTGATCTTAGTAATAGTGATCATAGGTGTTCATGTGTTAGTTGAAACTGATCTTAGGTTTAGCAATCTTTGTGGTTTTTATTTGAGTGAGCTTAGATTTTGGTAAAGGTATTATGGGTTTGGTGAAAAAGAATGTTTTGTGAAATGCGATCTTATTAATATTGATCTTAGTTTTTCAGTTATCTTAGGTTTTTAGTGTGTATAAAAAATGAGTATGTTCTGTGATCATAGTTTCAGTGATCTTGACCTAAGTGATGTTGTGATAAGTGTATTATATGTTGTGACTTGTGGGTATTATAAGGAGGTAGACACTCTGCCTCTCTATAATTGTTCTACTTGACATTGTATTAGAGCTTGACACGAGGTCTTCCGAGCTTCAGGAGGTAGACACTCTGCCTCTCTATAATTGTTCTCGACAATTTGTTTTCCTGTTGCTAAAGTAGAACTTAAATCAGTTTACAGAGCCTCTGCCAGCGTTTAATTTCTTACATAATGACTAACTGTATCGAAGGCCTTTTGCAAGTCAGGGTCACTATATCACTGAGATTCCCTAAAGATATATAAGTTCTCAGGGAGTCCTCAGATTAATTAGGGACGTGTCAGTCGAATAAGAACTCCTGAATTTTGATTGGTAACTATGGAGAATGTTTTTGTCATTAAGATACTTAACTACTTGACAATGCTCCCATTTCTCTAGAATTTTGGACATCAAACTGAGTATACTAACAGGCATATAGTTGCTGATATCACATTGTATTTTTCTTGACAATAGGAGTAACTCTGGCCTCCTTGAACCTCTCTGGGATGGTATTGGTGGTGATGGACAACTTTATTATGAGCTCAATGGGGAGTGGCAATTCAGAGACACCATCTTTTAGTAATCTGGTCGGGGTGTTATCTGGACTGGTGCTTTTAACTGAGTTTAACTTAGTTCTTTTCGCTCGAAGTTGGAAATTTTTTGAGGAGTCGCGTTTATTACCGTGGTAACTTTTAAACTTATTGTAGTCTGTGTTAAGGGTATTTCATGCAACCTGCAGTTTACTGATTAATATTAATGGAACAGTTATGTCAAATAAATGAAAACAAACTGCCACTTTAGTTGTTTCTTGGCATAACTCGTTATCGATATTTAGCACCATGTTAGATCTATCTTCTCTTTTAGTTGTTGCCAGAACTTTCTGGGGTTGTTTATTATTCGATATATGAGCAATATTGCATTGCCTTTGCTCCTTTTATAAGCTTCTACACTGTTACTTACCCTATGAAATCCATTTAGCGCTGTAATATCCTGCCTGTGTTCCCAAAATCATTTTAGCAACTGATCTCTGAATTTGATATTATCTAATATCTCAACAGTTATCCAATGTTCAGATTTTCCTTCAATCCTAACGTCTTTAACTGGTGCAATATTATCAAGGATGACAGTGATCATGGTTCTGAATGTCTCCCAGGCATCACTTATCTCCGTGCAACTTGTTATCAGAGTCCAGTCACAGTTGTCTGGCTTATTTACCAGTGTTTCTTAAGTGTTGCTTCTAGTTGGCTTCATTTATTCGTCTTATGTAGGTCTCTACTTTACTTTCCTTGGTTCAAATAAGATATTAAGGTACTGAATGATCAACTCGTATAAACAAACAAAATCATAAGTTTTGGAGACAAATTCTTTATTAAGTTGATAGTCTCTGCTGTCATATATAGTCCATAACATTGGAGCGTTGTGTAACATGATGCTTTATCCTACGTACAGGTGTGCCAAGGTGACACCATTGTGGTCGACGTTAAAAACAACTTATTCGAAGAAGGCATTACGATACACTGGCACGGCGTGACTATGCAAGGACCCGAAAACTCTCCTGGCACTCCCTACATGGATGGTGTCCCATTCCTCACACAGTGCCCCATTCCTCCTGGCACCTACTTCAGATATTCATTTTATGTTCCTGATGCTGGCACCTACTTCTACCATTCACATGCTGGTATGTATTCTTCTCTTAATTGGATTGGGAAATAGTGATAATCGTTTGTAATTTTGGATAAAAGGTGGAATAAAATACTGACGAATAGGGATAAAGACATATGTCAGTAATTCATAAGTCCTGAAGAAGCCATTCGTGGTACAATATAAGAACACAAGAAAGAAGGAACACTGAGCAGGACTACTTGCCCATGTGAGGCAGGTCCAAGTCACCTCCCGGCTTTAACCAATAACCCACCTAGTCAGGTCAGGTCACATCCACTTAAGGAAGGAGCAAGGCATCAGATGAACTGAACTGAATACTCTCAGGTAAGACCCATGAAGGGTGATAGTAGATTGGATAGATGAAGAATAGTGGGTGAGAGGAGTTTTAATTAGGTGAAGGGAAAGAGCCAGGGCTAAACCCAGCTGCGTAGCGTTGGTTGGCATAATTAGATGGGGTAGTTTGAGGAGTGGTGGTGATCTGCATGTTGAAGTCGCTCACTGGGTGTACTGGACTTGGTTCGGGAAGCACTGGAATTTTGTGGGCGGCAGCCATAACGTCATCGCTGGTTTGCTATTTGTACTGCTTCTCTTAAATGATTGAGGGGGGTACGTGGAATGTTGCTGGTTAAAAAGGACGTCTTTTAAGGTCCACCCTTGCAGAGGGCAGGGTAGAAGTTAGGAGATAGAAAGTATAGTATTAGGTGTAGAGAGGAGGAGGAGCAGGATTATTGATAGATTGAAAAAGGTTAAGATTATTGTCTGGCTGTCTGATGACATCGTCTAGAAAGGTTGTCCAAGTGTCTTGGTATGTTTCAATACGGTCTATTTGTCTGTCACTGAGTTCTTTCCAGAACACGTTCAAAGCTGCAGTGCCGGTCCTGTTGTGGAGGGACTCGCTGGTGGCGAAGTCATCCCACTTCGTTCCCAGCACCCACCGCAATGCACGGTTCCCAGCACCCACCGCAATGCATGGTTCTGTATTCGTTGCAGTTTCAAGATGTTAGTTTTGGCAGCAAGAGAGAGGGCAAGAGGTGTGTATGTGATGAGTGGTCTTATGAGAGCCTTGTACAGGTGGAGTTTGGTGTTTGGGTGTGAGTCTCTGAGTTTGAATAGCCTACCAAGGGCATTACTGGCCATAACTCTTTTAGTGTTTATGTGGGTGTGTATTCTCAGTCTGGAGTCCAAGGTAACTCCGAGGACTGTAGTGTTGCGTGTACGTGGAATGGGTGTTCGTGTAGTGGTAGTTCTGAGGTAGACAGGCATTGGTCGGCGGTTTCCTCTTTGAAAGAAATATGTAATTTTGGATTTGTTGGCATTGGTTTTAATACGCCAGAGGATTTCCCATGCACTGATCCTGTCTATCTCACGTTGTGTTCTGAGTGATAGATATCTGCATTGTTCATGTGCTATGAGCTGTGTAATGTCATCTGCATAAGCCAGTGTGAGTGTGGTGCAGTGTGCTGGGTCAGGAATGTCGTTTGTGTAAAGGATGTATAAGGTAGGAGAGAGCACGGATCCCTGGGGAACTCCAGCTTGAAGGGTAAAGGAGTCAGAGAGACAGTTTTGGAACTTAATTCGCATTGTACGGTCATCAAGGAAGTTGCATAGTAATTTTTTGACATTCTGGGGAAGGTCAAAAAGGTTACATAGCTTGTACTTAAGCCCCGAGTGCCAGACAGTGTCAAAAGCTTTTTCCACGTCTTTAGCAACAGATCAATTAGCACAAACTAGTCAGGTCCAACTCACACCCACCCACACCCACTCATGTATTTATCTAACCTTTTTTTAAAACTACACAACGTCTTAGCATCTATGACGGTACTCGGGAGTTTGTTCCACTCATCCACAACTCTATTACCATACCAGTGCTTTCCTATATCCTTCCTGAATCTGAACTTTTCCAACTTGAAACCATTGCTGCGAGTCCTGTCTTGGCTGGATATTTTTAGCACGTTATTTACATTCCCTTTATTTATTCCTGTTTTCCATTTATACACCTCAATCATATCCCTCTAATTCTACTATTATTATTATTATTATAATCAAGGGGGAAGTGCTAAACCCATAGGATTATACAGAGCCTGTGGGGGGGATGTGGAAGGTATTCAGACTTAATTCAAGGAACCGGAGCACAGATCAAATTCCCTCTATCAAGAGCCCCTCACCAGCGTCAAGGAACCTTTAATTCTACGCCTTTCTAGAGAGTGCAGATTCAGGGTCCTTAGTCTATCCTCATAGGGTAGATTTCTGATACATGGAATCAACTTTGTCATCCTACTTTGTACGTTTTCCAGAACATTTATATCCATTCTGTAATACGGTGACCAAAACTGTGCAGCATAATGAAGCCAAGGATTCTGTTAGTTTTATTGTGAACACTTATGCACTGTTGTCTTGGTTTTAGATTATTGCTAACCAGAACTCCTAAATCCTTTTGGCAATCAGTAGTATTAAGATCTACATTATATAGTTTATATGTGCCATTCGTATTTTCTTGTCCAATGTTTAGAAATTTGCATTTGTCTATATTAAACTGCATCTGTCACTTCTCTGACCACTGCATCAGTCTATTCAAATCTTCCTGGAGTGCTCTAATTTCCTCATTAGAATGAATTAGGCAATCTATTTTGGTGCCATCAGGAAACTTGCTTATGTCGCTATTTATTCACTCATTAATGTCGTTTATATAAATTGTGAACAACAAAGGGTCGAACACTGACCCCTGTGGAACACTACTCGTGACACGCATCCACTCTAATTTTTCCCGATTGATGAAAACTCTCTGCTGCCTATTTGTCAACCATGTCTTTACCCAGGAAAAATTATCCTCCTATTCCGTGTTCCTTAACTTTTCTCAATAGCCTCTGATGTGGAACTCTATCGAAAGCCTTACTGAAGTCCATATACACAATATCATATTCAATACCATGACCTACCTCCTCAGATACCTTGGTGAAGAAAGTTAGTAAATTCGTAAGACAGGAACGCTCCTTTGTAAAACCGTGCTGAGATTTATTAATCAATTTATGCCTTTCAAGATGGCTACGAATTGCCTCGGCATTTAATTATATTTATTTTATTAACACATCGGCCGTTTCCCACCAAGGCAGGGTGGCCACCAAGGCAGGGTGGACACCAAGACAGGGTGACCAACAAGGCAGAGTGGACCGAAAAAGAAAAACTTTCATCATCATTCACTCCAACACTGTCTTGCCAGAGGGGTGCTTTACACTACAGTTATAAAATTGCAACATTAACACCCCTCCTTCAGAGTGCAGACACTGTACTTCCCATCTCCAGGACTCAAGTCCGGCCTGCCGATTTCCCTGAATCCCTTCATAAATGTTACCTTGCCTACGCTCCAACAGCACGTCCAGTATTAAACACCATTTGTCTCCATTCACTCCTATCAAATACGCTCACACATGCTTGCCGGAAGTCCAAGTCCCTCGCTCACAAAACCTCCTTTACCCCCTCTCTCCAACCTTACCTAGGCCGACCACTACCCCGCCTTCCCTCCACTACAGATTTATACACTCTCGAGGTTATTCTATTTTGCTCCAACCTCTCTACATGTCCGAACCATCTCAATAACCCTTCCTCAGCTCTCTGGATAATAGTTTTAGTAATCCTGCACTTCCTCCTAATTTCCAAACAACGTATTCTCTGCATATTCACACCACACATTAACCCCAGACATGATATCTACACTGCCTCCAGCCTTCTTGTTGCAACATTCACAACCCATGTCTCACACCCATGCAGTGGTGTGAGACATGGAG
>WNWK01013747.1:0-54065 GCA_009830355.1 Cherax destructor | reverse complement strand
TATTGAAAAGACCAAAGTATTTATTCGTTATTAAATATAAAAATCTTATATAAAATAGTAATATGAAGACCACTACAGGACTTTTCAGAAATGTTCAGCATCTCTAGATATAAAAAAAAGAAAACATTTTGTATTGAAAATGCAACTTTAGGGGAAATTAAGGATGTCAGGGATGGAGTGAATAAAACTGAAAAAATTATATTTCTTCTAAAACGGAAGACACAGTAATCGATCAGAAATATACAAGAGGATACAAGGAAAACCCACAGAGTCATGCTAGATGATACAAAACAGTCATGATTATGTTTGGGAGAAAAAAAACCCCTATCATGCTAAGGCATTTCGGGCAAAAAACCCCGATTCGAATTATTAATGCAACCGTGACAGGACGCGAACCTGCAATCTTCGGATCCGGTCCGACGCCATCCATTAGGCCACACAGTCCCCTTTTTATGGGTTTCGCTAATATGGCAATTTCAAATTATGCCCAAAAACTCGTTATACGGCAACCTCCCTTTTCTAATACGGAGGGGCCCACCCGGTTTGTTTATATTCTCTAAAAACATTTCTGCAAATGTGAATGATTGAGTAACAAGCAAGTGATAACCGATCCACTGTGAAATTTACATTGCGCATCAGTTTACGAAACGAGTCAAAAGCTCCTGGTCAAACTTGCTAATTCTTGAAAGATTAGAAACATCACATAGTTTTTTTTCCACTGATGTCAGTTTTATAATTTATTTTTTTCTTTCCTCTATTTGTTCCTTTATGTATGTTCTTGCTTCTTTATATCTACTTGTGCACTTTGTACCCTTTTTTGCTTTCCTAGGAGCAAGAACATGATGATAATCATTATTTAATAATGAAACCAGACTACAGTGGCCCCCCAGAAATCAACATTCTTCTTCCAGAATGCTGTTAAAGTTGTTACTAAACGAATCTTTTCCCCATAAGCAATAATGTAAATTAGATTAGTCCATTTTAGACCCCAAAAATACATTAAAAAAGCACTTACAATAATAAACTTACATAATAGGTCGAGTTGGGGGGCGTTCGATTTTGGGGTCCACTGTATTATGTAAGACTCTTTTAAAAAAAAAAATAATCAAACACTTGGAATAGAGATTGATAATACCAACATTTCTAAGGCAAATTCCGGAGGAGCTACATGCCCCTTCAAAATGGAGAACAAATTAAAATAGATGAACCAACAATTTTATTTTGAATTCACTACTTTTAAAATTGGTATTTGTGCAAATATTTCAATCATTTCCTCATCCTCTTTCCTGTCAAAAAGCACAACTATTTTGGAGAATACACTCTTTTTTGCAAACGAGTCTCTGAATTTTTTAAGTACTCTATTGCCAAAATTAATATTCAGTGACCCCCCCCACAGATGGTCAAAAAAATTTCTTAGCTAAAAACATCCTTTTATGAAATTTATGTAATTTCTCAAGTCCCTGTAGTAAAACTGATGATGAATACAGCTTTACCACATCTCATCAAAGTACAAAAAAGCATAACGAATCGCTCAACTTCCTATACTAGTAACTTTATGATTTTTTCTCTTTTTTGGGTTTGCTGCAATTCTTAGCTCTCTACCACGATCAATATTGCTTAAGTGGTAGTGTAGTGTAAATATGCCTCCTCAGTAATATACAATATTAAGATAAATACAGCTGTTCCTTTCAGAATGTATTCTTGTAATCACTACTAATATAATGAAAAACATGAATGGTAAGAAAAACAAATGTTACTATTTTGAATTTAAATAACATTCTGGCTTTTCCTCTGATACATTTATGTAAGATAATTTAGCACATTCTTAACAGTAAAAGATACAGTTGGGCCCCGTTTTATGGCGTTTCGCTAATATGGCAATTTCAAATTATGACCAAAACTCGTTATCGGCAACCTACCTTTCTAATACGGAGAGCGCCACCCGGTTTGTTTATATTCTCCGTGAGCACATCTCTTTATTATGTCTGGTAACTTTTAAAAATTTCAAGCATTTTAAAGTTATTGCATATTTTGTGTTCTGATAATAATACTTGTGTACCTGTACCTAAATATACTTACACACTGTGCTGGTGTGCAGGTACACATTAAAATCACTAAGAGTGTCCCTCTAGTCTTAACGCCATAGTAATACTATAGTACGTAATAATAATCACTCTTGGGCACATTAAATGTCTTATTTTATGTTAATATTAACATTTTCATTAATCCATCTATGATATTTTCTTCAAAACTATATAAGAAACACGTTACATGGCATATAAACATGCTATGTTTATATGCTGGGCGGAGGGAAAACATTACATTTTCTCTGGTCCAGCACCAAAGAAAACGTGTATGAATCTGCATTTGGCCTAGTTACTCCCTTTTGTTTACAATTCTCGGCATGAATTATTCATTACTTCTCCCTTCGTTTATGATGGCATCTAAAGGTAGTTGTTAGAAACGATTAAATTCAGTGAACAAGGTATGTCGATAGTAATAATATGGCTCTGGGCCACAGTGTAGGTAGCCGGGCTACACCACCGGCTACCTACACTGACTTCCTACAAATAAATACTACTCACCTCTCATCCAACATTAAGACTACACATATTTTAAGGTAAATAATGAGTGAACTGTATGTGTATTTTATCTCTCTGGGCTGCTTTAAATATCGTATATTAAGTTTGGGACGGGAGCCAAGGCTACCTACACCTCACTTTCTACAAATATGTACTACTCACCTCTCGCCCTACATTAAAAGACTACAAATATTTTGGTGTCCGTAGCTCTCACACTGAGGTCCGGGGTTCAAATCTCTTCTGGTACAGCTGGAAAACATTAGGGACGTGTTTCCATAAGACACCTGCTGTTCCTACCCCTGTTCACCCATCAGTTAAAAATGGGTACCTGGGTGTTAGTCGACTGGTGTGGGTTGCATCCTGGGACAAAACTGACCTAATTTGCCCGAAATGGTCAGCATAACAAGCGGCTTTCTATATAGTAGTATGTCATTGATGTCAGCTAGGCCTGTATACCTTGTGTACATGTACTTGTAGTAAATAAACATATTATTATATTATATTATTATTATTAGGGTAAGTAATGAATGTACTGTGTATGTATTTTACTTTTTATTGTGTTTTTAATGCCTAGTTCTATTACTAACTTAATATAAGTTAGTGTAAACTTGTTGTCTGGCATTTATATGCATTTATAAATGGAAAAATGGCGTACTGCTTTCCAGTGATAGCCTAGAACCTAACCTGCCGTATAAGTGGGGCCCTACTGTATATCTGACGGAAAATCAATGCAAAGAAAAAGGTATTATTTGAAGTAAATAAACATCAAAGGTGCATATGTGAACACTGCTGAAGCAGCACTTCTGTATAAATAGAATAGCATACAAATTCAAATATAGCAAATGTAGATAGAATGAATGGAAGGGCTCACTTCATATATGAATGCATGTACTAGAAAAGAATGAAGAAATATGCGGAAATTTGCAGACACTTGTATTACTGCAACGGAAGACACCTCAATATGATATCAGCAATAACCCTTTCACTGTCCGTCGTGTAGAAAAACATCATTGAGGCCAGGGGTCCCTAGTTCTACATCATGAACTCTGCTCATTCAGATAAGATGTGAGCAGCAAATTTTGGCCTAGATATGAGAGAATGGATCTGTGTGGTTAGTGTGCACTGTATAAAACAAATCCTGCCCCACATGATGCATGATGGGGGGAAAAGCAAAATTGGCCACGTGTATGGTTTAAAATATGGAAGACATATTACTGAAATAGAGATGATTTTGATTGGTTTTAGGATTGGAAGTATACATAGCTTGAAACTGAGCTTAAATTAGAAGAAATATTCAATTTGTGCCAATATTCCAGAGGATGGGTAATGCCTCCTACAACCCCAGCCTCTTTTATGGGTTTTTACTAGGCTTGATTCAATTATTGGGATGCTGTAAACCATGAACAATCTCTCTTGGTTATATTTTATCCAGGAAATAGAGTAAAGCTTCTATTTTTGTCGAATAAGAATTTAAAATAGAAAGCAAGTGTAATATACAGAGGCCTGGACCCAAGACTAATTAATAGAGGAAATTGTTTTAATGCCAGGAATGTCTACATTGTTTATTATGGACTCTTTTTAAATTGGTATTTTTTAATTTTGTGTGAAATTGGCCAAATTACCAACTCTGATCACTTTATAATGTAGCTGAAATAGTTGAATGAGCAGTTTGTGCTCAATAGATAGAATGGAAGGAATACAAGCAAATTTGCTAAGAATTTGGTCAACTGGAACAATGAAATTAGCGTCTTTTGTAATAATGTATACGTAATTAAAACTCACCATTCCAAAACCTGTGTCTAGTTTTAAGTAGTCTGTAAGCATTAAATTAGCCTGCCCAAAATGCTCAGGCATGCAAGTAGCTTTCTATGTGCTTAACAATATTCTGCTACATGTAAACTACATATTGTATAAATTTTTGGATTTGAATTTGAATTTAATCTGAATTAAAATAGGACTCAAATGGCCTAAATCATCAGTGCATAAACTGAGTCAAGACTGCTAACTTTGCGCCTGCATAATTCCCTAAGTTTTCCATCAAAATTGTACTTTTGAAGTCATTACCTTCAGAAAAAGATTTTCTACCATTTCAGAAGACAATATATATACATGTACAGTCAACCCTCCATTTTCGTGCTTAATCCGTTCCTGAGGGATCGACTAAAACTGAAACACACAAAAACTTAAACCATTTTCCCCATAAGAAATAATGGAAATTCAATTAATCCGTTCCAGAAACCCAGAAGTTTGAAAAAAAAAAAAATTGGGGGGATGGCCATAAAGATAGATTTACATGCACAAATGAATGAACTCAATGTGACACTTACCTTTATTGAAGACTGATGTTGCTGGATGGAAGAGAGGGAGGAGGGAAGAGGGAAGAAAGGCTATTGTTTGGAAGGGGAATCCCTTCCATAAGGAATTTAGGTACCAAGTTCTTATCCGGGGTCACTTCCTGCATGCCTGCACTCCCTCCCTGTCCTACACTCCCTCCCTGCCTGCATGCTACACTCTCCTCCCTGCTATCCTGCATCTACACTCCCTGCCTGCTACACTCCCTGCATGCCTGCTACACTCCCTGCATGCCTGCTACACTCCCTGCATGCCTGCTACACTCCCTGCATGCCTGCTACACTCCCTGCATGCCTGCTACACTCCCTGCATGCCTGCTACACTCCCTGCATGCCTGCTACACTCCCTGCATGCCTGCTACACTCCCTGCATGCCTGCTACACTCCCTGCATGCCTGCTACACTCCCTGCATGCCTGCTACACTCCCTGCATGCCTGCTACACTCCCTGCATGCCTGCTACACTCCCTGCATGCCTGCTACACTCCCTGCATGCCTGCTACACTCCCTGCATGCCTGCTACCCTGCATGCCTTACACTCCCTGCATGCCTGCTACACTCCCTGCATGCCTGCTACACTCCCTGCATGCCTGCTACACTCCCTGCATGCCTGCTACACTCCCTGCATGCCTGCTACACTCCCTGCATGCCTGCTACACTCCCTGCATGCCTGCTACACTCCCTGCATACATGCTACACTCCCTGCATACATGCTACACTCCCTGCATACATGCTACACTCCCTACATGCCTGCTACACTCTTAAATTCCATCGTGTTTCTCACTTTCTTTACCAAAGGACTGGCACTAGAAGCTTTCTTTGGGCCCATGGTAGCTTATTTAGTGGTCACACACAATAATCAAGGGCCAAAAACAATGAATTGTTAATAAATGTTTTGTATGAACTCCTGGGATGATGCTACACTGCGTGACAATGTGCGTGTGTGGCGGTCTAGCGGGCTTTGTATGTGCGGGGCACTGGTGGACAGGTTCCGTACCAAGAATGAAAACGGAGGTAAAATTTCCCTGAAAAAACTGCACGAAAACAGATACACGAAAATGGAGGGTTGACTGTACAGTGGACCCCCGAGTTTCGTAAAAACTTCACTCCTGAAGTCTGCTCAAGTGCTATTACCGAACGAATTTACTCCCTTAAGGAAAAATGTCACGTAGGTTAATCTATTTCAGACCCCCAAAAATACTTTTCCACAAGCACTTACAATATTATACTTACATAAATGTACGATTTCCGGGGTTTACGAAACTCGGGGGTCCACTGTATATATAGATAAGAGTAAGGTGATGAGGGTATCAAACGATTTAAATAAAGAAAAATTGGATATCACATTGAAAAGAGGGATTATGGAAGAAGTGAATGCTTTCAGATATTTGGGAGTTGACTTGTCAGCGGATGGGTTTATGAAGGATGAGGTTAGCCATAGAATTGATGAAGGAAAAAAGGTGAGTGGTGCATTGAGGTATCTGTGGAGACAAAAAACGTTATCCATGGAGGCAAAGAAGGGAATGTACAAAAGTATAGTGGTACCAACACTCTTATATGGGTGTGAAGCATGGGTTGCAAATGCTGCAGCAAGGAGGCGGCTGAAGGCAGTGGAGATGTCCTGTCTAAGGGCAATGCGTGATGTAAATATGCAGAAAATTCGGAGTGTGGAAATTAGGAGGTGTGGAGTTACTAAAAGTATTTGTCAGAGGGCTGAAGAGGGGTTGTTGAGGTGGTTTGGTCATTTAGAGAGAATGGATCAAAGTAGAATGACTTGGAGAGCGTATAAATCTGTAGGGGAAGGAAGGCGGGGTAGGGGTCGTCCTCGAAAAGGTTGGAGGGAGGGGGTAAAGGAGGTTTTGTGGGCGAGGGGCTTGGACTTCCAGCAAGCATGTGTGAGCGTGTTAGATAGGAGTGAATGGAGACGAATGGTTTTTGGGACCTGACGAGCTATTGGAGTGTGAGCAGGGTAATATTTTGTGAAGGGATTCAGGGAAACCAGTTAATTGATTTTGGGCTTGAGTCCTGGAAATGGGAAGTACAATGCCTGCACTTTAAAGGAGGGGTTTGGGATATTGGCAGTTTGGAGGGACTTCTAAACTGTCATATCTGAGCTCCTCTGCAAAGACAGTGATTATGTATGAGTGAGGGAGTGTTGAATGATGATGAAAGTATTTTCTTTTTGGGGATTTTCTTTCTTTTTGGGACACCCTGCCTCGGTGGGAGACAGCCGACTTGTTGAAAAAAAAATATATATATATATATTATATACATACTGTACATACATATATACATACATACATACATATATATATACAGTGGACCCTCGGTTAACGAAAGGTCCTGTTAACGAAAGTTTCGGAAAACGTAAGCTTTTTTCGTAATCGGTTAGCGAAAAAGTCCTCGGTTACCGAAAGGTATTAGACGCGTCCGCCTGCTCTGCGCAAGCGCAGGACGCCAGTGAAGCGTTGTTTACCATTGAGAGAACATTACCCAGCGTGCTCTTTCAAAGATTCACAATATATTTGGTGTATTTTTTGGTGGTTTTAGTTATTGCCACTGAAATAAGTCACCATGAGTCCAAAGAAGCTTCCTAGTGGCACCCCTGGGGTAAAGAGAGTGAGGAACACCATCGAACTGAAGAAGGAAATCATAGAAAAATATGAGAGTGGTGTACGTCTGAGTGATCTTGCCAGGATGTACAAGAAAACTCCATCTACTATCGGCACTATCCTGGCACAGAGAAACGAGATCAAGAAAGCTAATGTTGCAAAAGGGGTTAATTTGTTAACGAAACAAAGATCGAAAACAGTGGATGAGGTTGAGAAGTTGTTGTTGGTGTGGATCCATGAAAACAGAGAGCGGGTGATAGTATTTCTATGGCGATAATTTGTGAAAAGGCAAGGAAGTTGCACGCAGATCTTGTGAAGACAATGCCTGCAACCAGTGGTGAGGAGAGTGATTTTAAAGCCAGCAAAGGCTGGTTTGAGAAGTTTAAGAAACGTAGTGGCATACACAATGTTGTGAGGCATGGTGAGGCAGCCAGCTCAGACAAACGTGCAGCTGAAAAATTTGTGCTGGAATTCAAGGGGTTCATAGAGGCTGAACAATTCCTCCCCCAACAAGTGTTTAATTGTGATGAAACAGGCCTGTTTTGGAAGAAAATGCCCAACAGGACCTACATTACTCAGGAGGAAAAGGCACAGCCAGGACACAAGCCTATGAAAGACAGGCTAACTCTTATGATGTGTGCCAATGCCAGTGGTGATTTTAAAGTGAAGCCTTTACTGGTGCATCACTATGAAAATCCCAGACCCTTCAGGAATCACAGTGTTGACAAGAATAAATTGTGTGTGCATTGGAAAGCTAACACCAAGGCATGGGTCACTACGGAGATTTTCAAGGAATGGATGACTGGAGTGTTTGGCCCTAGTGTGAAGAAATACCTCCTGGAAAATAAATTGCCACTCAAGTGCCTCCTGCTACTGGACAATGCTCCTGCTCATCCTCACAACTTGCAAGAGTTGTTGCCTGACAACATAAATTTCATCAAAGTGAAGTTCTTGCCTCCTAACACCACTCCTCTCCTCCAGCCCATGGACCAGCAGGTCATTTCCAACTTCAAGAAACTGTACACCAAAGCACTGTTTCAGAGGTGCTTTAATATGACCAATGACTCTGAATTGACCCTAAGAGAGTTCTGGAAAGAACACCTCAATATCGTGCATTGCATAGGCCTTATAGGTAAGGCTTGGGAGGAAGTGACTTCCAGGACTCTGAACTCTGCTTGGAGACCACTGTGGCCGGATTGTGTCCAAGAGAGGAATTTTGAAGGATTTGAGGCTGACCCTGACGACCCTGTGCCTGTTGTGGAACATGTTGTGGAAGATATTGTGGAATTGGGGAACAGCCTGGGGTTGGAGGTGAGTGGTGAGGATGTGGAAGAGTTGGTGGAGGAGCACAGGGTAGAGCTAACAACTGAAGAGCTGCAAGAGCTTCATCTGGAACAGCAACAGACCACAGCTGAGGTTATTGCTTCACAGGAAGAGAGAGAGAGAGTAAGGAGGTGCCTTCTTCAGTGCTTAAGGAGATGTGTACAAAGTGGAATGAGTTGCAGACATTTGTTGAAAGATACCACCCTGAGCAAGCTGAAATGAGCCTTCTGTGCAACCACTTCAGTGACAGAGCCATGTTGTACTTCAGAAAAGTGTTGAAGAGTCGCCAGAAACAGAGGACTGTGGACAGCTACTTCACCAGGCAGGGGTCTAGTGACTCTCAAGCTGGTCCTAGTGGCATTAAAAGACCAAGAAGGGAAGTAACCCCAGAGAGGGACTTGTCACCTAAAGTCCTTTTGGAGGGGGATTCCCCTTCCAACCACTAACACCTGCTCCAATCATCATATACATATCTTCCAGATGCCTGCAAGTCTCTTCAATAAAGGTAAGTAAATGTTATTTTTTTTTATTTTGAGTGATTATTTTTTTGTGGAACGAATTAATTGTATTTACATTATTTCTTATGGGAAATAAGGTTTCAGATAACGAAAGATTCAGATTAAGTAATAGCTCCTGGAACGGATTAATTTCGTTAACCGAGGGTCCACTGTATACAGTAGACCCCCGCTTATCGGCCATAATTCGTTCCAGAATGCTGTTCAAGTGCCGTTATCGAACGAATTTGTTCTCGTAAGGAATAATGTAAATTAGATTAGTCTTTTTAGACCCCCAAAAATACACTTACAAAAGCACTTACAAAAATACACTTACATAATTGTTCGAGTTTGGAGCAGTACGAAATCTGGGGGTCCACTGTACATACATACATATACAGTGGAACCCCGAGTTTCGGCCACCCCGAGTATTGGCTGCTTTGAGTTTGTCGCTTTTTTCAGCCAAATTTTTTCCCGAGTTTCAGCCGGTATTTTTGGGGGTCTGAAACGGATTAATCTAATTTTTATTATTCCTTATGGGAACAAATTCATTCGGTATCCTCGAACAGCCTTCTGGAACGAATTAAGTTCGTAACTCGAGGTACCACTGTATATATATACATGTACATGTATATACTATATATATTTTTGGGGGGGAGAGGGGAGGAGGGGTATTTTTGGACACAGAGCAAGTTTCATTTTGGGGGTCTGGACAGTAAAAGGGTTAATATCAGAATGGCTCAAATGGTGAAGAAATTTTTTACATACATATGTGCTTTCTAAAATAAACATTTACTGCAAGTACAAAGTCCATCTGCCAATTTCTTAAATAAAAACTAAAGATCATTCATGCACTTACATCTTTTTAAATTACTGAAAATACTAATAGAAGACCTGAGTACCAATGATTTTATAACATAGCCATCATAACACACCAAATACTTAATAAGAACCCTGAGTACCAATGATTTTGTAACATAGCCATTACAATGGCAATTACTGCAAACCGGTTAAAATAAACATACCATACTTGTACTGCAGTAAACTTAGTACAGTGGAACCTCTGCTTATGAGTGCCCCACCATGCAAGTTTTTCAGGATACGAGCCGTCGCTCAGTCGATTTTTTGCTCCTGGATACGAGCCAAAATTCAGGTTGCGAGCTTCCCCCTCAAGGGAGGTTCCTTGATGCTGGTGAGGGGCTCTTGATCTAGGGAATTAGATCTGTGCTCCAGTTCCCTAAATTAATAATAATAATAATAAGCGAGTTTCAGAACATCACCACTAAGAACATAAGAAAGAAGGAACACTGCAGCGGGCCTACTGGGCCATGCGAGGCAGGTCCAATTCTCCCACCGACTTAAGCCAATGCCTTGACCTAGTCAGGTCAGTCACATTCACTTGAGAGGAGCACGGCATCTGACCTAGTAGCACAAGCTAGTCAGGTCCGACTCACACCCACCCACACCCACTCATGTATTTATCCAATCAGCTGAGCTGTGCAATGTGTTTATGTCGCCGTGGATGCATTTCTCGTGTTATTATTGCCAAATTTCTTTTTTCTAACCATGGGTCTTAAGAAAGTAAGTGCAAAGGACAGTGCTGAGAAGAAAATGAGGTTGATGTCCATGGAATTACAGCATGAAATCATAGATAAACAAGCAAGGTGTGCAGTGGCAGTAGGAGCTCGTAGCAAGTAGCCTATCTTCCACTCTCCACCTCTGCCAGCTTACATACACTTTATAAAACCACTTTATTTCTTTATATTCTCTATTATGTTTTTATACAATATTTCATATTTATGAAACTAGTGCAGTTAGCCTCATGAACATTCTGTTTTCTCTTATAATAAAAGCATGGAAAGATATATTCAGGGGGAGAGGGAATGGACGCCGCCGCCACCACTCGCCCTATTATGGCCTACTTTATTCATTCTAGAATATATATCATGTTTCTATGTTAATTATACTGTTTATTATGTCATATTAGATGAATTGTGATAGATAAATAAGCTGTAGAGTTGATATTAGCGTCATATTGAAGTATTTTTGTCCTGCCTCCCGAGAGCAGGAATTCCGCTGGTATGGATTAATGAGGAAAACTGACTCGGCATACGAGCAGATCGGGTTATGAGCTAGGTTACAGAACGGATTAAACTCGTAAGCAGAGGTTCCACTGTATAATGTTTATTTTTGTTCAGACTGAAATAAATTTAAACTTTCTGTACTTTTCCAGGCGGTATGGGTAAGGCATTACCCATACCAGCTGGAGGCATTACTTGACTCCTTATTAATGAAGTTGCCATTTTTACCTTGATTCAGCAACTGGACAAAAAAAAAAAAGTAACCAAAGTATATTTTACAATAATATATACAATGTACTGTATAGAAAATATGCAAAATTGATATTCCATACTTATTACAGATAATATAATTTTTTTCAACAGATATCAAGAATTTTATAATTACATTATCATTAAATGTATGTAGCCTGTGAGTTTTCTACATCCAACAGTAGAAAAAAAAAATATGCTCTAGAAAGAAAAATACAAGAGAAAAACTCAGGGGACACAAAAAATAAAAATGCTTATTTTTCTGGCTTATTCTGTACTAAGAATAAAATCATGTGGGTAAAACAAAAGCACTTAGAAAGATGAGCTAATAAATAATGATGATTTATTCAAGAGTGAGTTTTATCAATACGAGATTCAAAAGTTTCTACTTGTGCCATAGTGTCAAGTGTCTTTGTTTTACCCATCTGTTGGCAGTTTGCTTGTCAATACATTTCACACAATGAACACATTATATTAGTATACATCAGGAATGCACATAAATGTGTCCCCTAAGCTGCAGTGGGATACATCATTCTCAAGCAACCTTTCAAGATGTCAATCATAGCACTGTATTAAGTATCTTATATCATTCATATATAATTAAGGTCATGGCAACAGTGGAGCAAAACTTTCTAAACTATATTAAAAATGAGCACTTTGTAGAAAGACAAAAAGGACAAAATTCACTCATACCTTCTGAAAAAATATCACCAAACATTTTCACATACGAACAATTTTTTCCTAGTACTTAAATGATATTATTCACTTTCTTCTTTAAGATCCTTTGTTATATTTTGGTTCAACTGATCATTTTCATATTCAACAAAGTCATCAAAAAGGCTAGGCCAAGCTTCTGTATCATCATATGAGCTTAAATCATCCCCTACAGCTTCTGTAAAATTTAGGAACATATTCCAGGTATCTCTGGGAATACCCCGGATATTTGGATGTCTTTCAAGAAACGTCAACCATCTCTTCAAAATAGAAGGCTCACACTGTGAAAAAACAAGCTTCCATAGCAGCACTGCCATGTCGGACGGTAGGATTCGTTGGCTGGCATCAGCATCCAGGCCAAACTTAAAAGTGAATCTATACAGGTCTTTGAATTTCTCTGGATCCTGGACCTCAAGCAGCATATCTGAAAATTTGGACTGTATACCTTTTATAGAATCCACTCTGAGGGCTTTGCACCCATGCACAAACTCTCCTCTACTAAACCTGCACATTGTTTCAGCCCCAAATTTCCATGCCAGAACTAACACTTTAAATTCTTCAGGTTTTACATCCAAATCCATGCACAGATGTTCAATTCCTTCTGAGAGGATGAAGTCACATTGACTGTCCTTGTATTGATCAAATAAAATACCAATTTTTGCTTCAGAATAGTCTTTAGATGATAATCTTCTGACTTCATTGCTGGCAGATTTGGCAAGTGGTGGGATTCTGGAGTAAAACGAACGCTTCTCTGAAGCATTGATGATAACAGAATTTTTCCCACTGCCATTACTCTGTGCATCAGGTGGTGGTACAGGAGAACGACCCTCCACACCACTGAGGCTGCTGCCACTTTCGCTTACCTCTGAATAAGAAAAATTAAATATATTATTACAGTATCCATACACATTTAGACATCTCATGCATAAAAATTAAAGAGAACAGAGAAACTAGAATACCAGGTACTGTATTGCATACCATGTATATCACATTTCACATAACCAGAATACACTGGCAAAAATCTGAAATTGTCTACTAGGAGAGAGGAAAAAAACATGTAACTTTAAAAAATTTAGAACATAAAAACTGTTTAAATGCTATGTAAATTTGTTTTTAAATTATCAAAGCAAGTTTAAAATCTCTTATTTGCTTATTCAACATTTTTATTTTATTTTACTACTGTAACTAAATTTATAATGAATAAATCCATAGATTTTATTTCCCATTTCAGACAATTATTCAAGTACCAGGTCATAACACATGCAATACAAAACTGCCAACGATCTGATCACCAAATACCCTCTCATATGAGGCATGGTAATCACTACTTAGTAACACTTCTTTCTACTAAGAAGAAATGAGATCAGATGTTTTGCCTGTGCACATAAAACAAAACGCCCACAAAAATGCAGAGATGCTTGTCGTATGTGAGAGGAGTGTAAACACCACTGTGCATGACACGATGTTTTAAAGAGTTCTACAAACTGCAGCAGTTCTAGGAACATGTCCAGTGATTGACTATAGGTATACAGTAGGGCCCCACTTATACGGCAGGTTAGGTTCCAGGCTACCACTGGAAAGCGGACATCACCAGAAAGCAGAACGCCATCTTTTTCCACTTATAAATGCATATAAATGCCAGATAACAAGTTTACACTAACATATACAGTGAACCCCCAACTTTTGAACATTCTTCATTCCAGAATGCTGTTCAAGTGCTGTTACCAAACGAATTTATTCCCATAAGGAATGATGTAAATTAGATTAGTCCGTTTCAGACACCCAAAAATACACTTATAAAAGCACTTACAATAATAAACTTACATAAAAGGGCGAGTTTGGAGTGTTCGAATAGCGAGGGTCCACTGTATTAAGTTAGCAATAGAACTAGGCATTAAAAACAATAAAAAGTAAAATACACACACTGTACACTCATTGCTTACCTTAAAATATTTGTAATCTTAATGTAGGGTGAGAGGCGAGTAGTATTTATTTTAAGAAGTCAGGTGTGGGAGGTATGGTAGCCAGCCAGGCCTCCCCACCCACATGTAATATACTACGAAATTTAAAGCACCCCAGAGCGATAAAATGCATATATACATTACACTCATTACTTACCTTAAGATATTTGTAGTCTTAATGTAGGGCGAGAGGTGAGTAAATGAGGTAAAACGAATAAACAAGTGAGAGAGAACGAGTAAATGAGAGGAGAGAAACGTGTAGCATGTAAACAAGCAGATGAATGCATCTGGTTTTCATTCATACACATTCAGCTACACCTAACATCTCGTATTTATATTAATTTATTCCACTGTGGGGTGTATTTATCATGTTTATATGTTACGTACCGTGTTTATTATATGATTTTGAAAAAACTATCATAGATGGATTAATGAAAATGTTTATATTAATGTAATATACATTTAATGCGCCTCAGAGTGATTATTATTGTACATTATTATTATGATTATTATTGTGCATTATTATTATAATTATTATTATTAATATGGCCTCCTCCAGACTAATAAGACACACAGTGATTTTAATGTGTACCTGCATGGCAGCACAATGTGTAAGTTTATTTAGGTAGTTTATTTATTTATTTAGGTATGTCATAATTTCGTTCCAGAATGCTGTTCAAGTGCCGTTACCGAACGAATTTGTTCCCATAAGGAATAATGTAAATTAGATTAGTCCTTTTAGACCCCCAAAAATACACTTACAAAAGCACTTACAAAAATACACTTAAATAATTGTTCGAGTTTGGAGCAGTACATAATCCGGGGGGTCCACTGTATAATTATCAGAGTACAGTGGTACCTCTACTTACGAGCAAAATTGGTTCCAGTCGGCTATTCAAGTGCCGATACCGAAGGAATTTTTTCACATATAATGAAAATTAGGTTAATCCATTTCAGATCCAAAAAATCACTTACAAAAGCACCTACAAAAATACACTTACATAATTGTTCGAGTTGGGAGCTGCTCATAAGTAGAGGTATCACTGTATATATAAAATATGAAATAACTTTAAAACACTTGAAATTTGGGAAAGTTTCCAGACATAATGGAGAGACAAGGTGCTCATGGAGAATGTGAACAAACTGGGTGGGGAGCCGTGACTGTATTAGAAAGTCAGGTGGGGAGCTGTATAATTTGAAATGTCCGTATTAGCGGAATGCCGTAAGGCAGAGCCCTACTGTATATAAAATGCACAATAACTTTGAAACACTTGAAATTTGGAAAGTTTCCAGACATAATCAATAGACACGGAGCTCACAGAGGTTGTAAACAGCAGTGGCATGCGGATGCCATAATAGCAAATCATGGAGCTGTATAAACATTTTTGGTTGTAATTTGAAATGTCTGTATTAACAAATTGCTGTAAAACAAAGTGCCCTAAAGCAGGGCCCTCCTGTATACATACATTGTGCATTACATTGGTCTCAAAGGCCACAAAAGATACTGCAAAAAAAAAAAAAAAAAAAAATAGAAAAGCAATGAAAAAAAATAAAATAAAACTAAAAAAAACTAACATGGAGTGTGTGGCAGTTGCTGATGTTGACCTCAGCCACTCACTTATTGTCAACTTCACACTTTTATATCTCCATAAGTACTGATGGAATTTTTTTTTTTTTTTTTTTGGTTTTATTACATCCAGAAAAATATACTCTTTACTTCTGGAAGAAAAAATATTGTTTTTTAAATTTCTTCAACCCTGAGAGAAATTTTGAGATCGGAGGTCCCGACTCTGAAACAGTTAATAACCATTTCCACACTCTTCTTAATCAACATGTAATAGAACAAGAAATTTAAGGATCTGTATGATATAATTCTTCCCTGTCATTAGTATAAAGATGAAATTACATAATGAAACATGGGATGACATCATCTAATGTAAAGTATGAAAGGCATCACTGTGATACTGCTCTATAACCTGTGTCAATATAGAGTAAGAATTAGGATTAGTCTTCCCAAAATACCTAGGCATGCCAGAGGCTTTCTTTGTAATTAATACGTATTTTATAACATGTAAACCACACATTGTAAGCTTTGCAAGGAAATAAACATTTTCATTTTCATTTTCATACACACACAACTCTGCATTTTTACTCTTCTGTACAGTAAAATTGAGCAACTGAACCATCTCCAAACACTTTTATATCAACAAGCATTAGAATCAAAGAATTTAAGGTGGGGTAAAACTCTTTAAGCATATTTTATATTGATAATAGTCACTGGTGGTTTATTAGAAATCTCTGTTTTCTCTGGAGGTAATAGATGAATACTGCATCAAATTCAAATTCTTTATTCCTTTTATGCAGTATCCAGATAATGAAGTTTACATGTAATACAGCCTCTCCTCACTTACCAACGTACAATGGACCCTCGCAAATCGAACATAATCCGTTCCAGGAGTTTGTTCTTAACTCAAAATGTTCGAAAATCGAATTAATATTTCCCATAAGAAATAATGGAAATACAATTAATCAGTTCCAGAAACCCAAAAATATTAAAAAATAATATATTTTAATGAAATTACATACACAAAAGAATTACATACTACTAAAAGTATTAGTAAATAAATGCATGTATTTTTACTTACCTTTATTGAAGATTGTTGATGGCATATGGAAGATAGGGAGGAGTAGTGAGGGAGGGAGGGGTTATTGTTTGGAAGGGGAATCCCCTCCAAAAGGACTTCAGGTATCAAAGCCCTATCTGGGGTTACTTCTCTTCTTGGTCTTTTAATCCCACTAGGACCAGCTGAGTCACTAGACCCTAGTCTAGAAAAATAATTGTCCACAATCCTCTGTTTCTGGCGCCTCTTTAACATTTGCCTGAAGTAGGACATTGTTTGGTCACTGAATGTGCTGCTCTGCTGTTATGGCTTGTTTGAGTTTGCTCAGGGTGGTATTTTTCAACAAAACTTTGCAACTCATTCCACTTTGTACACATGTCCTTAAGCACTGAAGAAGGCACCTCCTTCACTCCCTCTTCCTCCTCCTGTGAATCAATAGCCTCAAATCTGGTCTTATGCTCTTCCATTTCCAGCTGTTGTAGCTCGTCAGTTGTTAGCTCTACCCTGTGGTCCTCCACCAACTCTTCCACATCCTCGCCACTCACCTCCAAACCCAGGGATTTGCCCAGTGCCACAATACCTTCCACAACAAGCACAGGAGCGGCAGGGTCAGGGCCAGCCTCAAACCCTTCAAAATCCCTCTGTTGGACACAACCTGGCCACAATGGTCTCCAAGCAGAGTTCAAAGTCCTGAAAGTCACTCCCTCCCAAGCCTTACCTATAAGGCCTATGCAGCTGTAGATATTGAGGTGATTCTTCCAGAACTCTCTAAGGGTCAATTCAGTGTCCGAGGTCACTTCAAAGCACTTTTCAAACAATTCTTTTGTGTAGAGTTTTTTGAAGTTGGAAATGACCTGCTGGTCCATGGGCTGGAGGAGAGAAGTGGTATTAGGAGGCAAGAACTTCACTTTTATTAATCTGAAGTCTTCACACAGTAGGTCTTCCATGTTTTGAGGATGTGCAGAAGCACTGTCCAGTAACAGAAGGCACTTTTTGCCCAAATCGTTTTCCTGTAGGTATTTTCTCACACGGGGGCCAAACACTTCATGGATCCACTCACTGAAAAGTTGCTTTGTGACCCATGCATTCTGACTAGCTCTCCACAAGACACACAATCTATTTTTGACGACATTGTGTTTCTTGAACACTCTGGGATTTTCCGAGTGATACACCAGTAAAAGCTACAATTTAAAATCCCCAGTAGCATTACTACACAACATGAGAGTTAGTCTGTCTTTCATAGGCTTGTGTCCTGGAAGTGCCTTTTCTTCCTGAGTAATGTAGGTCCTGTTGGGCATTTTCTTCCAAAACAGGCCTGTTTCATCACAATTAAACACTTGTTCAGGTTTCAATTTTTCAGTCTTTATGTAGTCCTGAAACTTGTTTATGAATTTTTCAGCCGCACGTTTGTCTGAACTGGCGGCCTCACCATGCTGCCACATTGTGTATGCCACTACGATTCTTAAATCTCTCAAACCAGCCTTTGCTGGCTTTAAATTCACTAACACTACAATCAACACTGGTTGCAGGCATTTTCTTTGCAAGATCAGCATGCAACTTCCTTGCCTTTTCACAAATGATTGTCTCCGACACACTAACACCCGCTAACTCTCTATCCTTGATCCACACCAGCAACAACTTCTCAATCTCTTCGATTATTTGTGGTCTATTTTTGGCTAGCATATTAACACCTTTTGCAACATCAGCTTCCTTGATTTGTTCCTTCTTAGCCAGGATAGAAGCGATAGTTGACCTGTTTTTGCCATATATCCTGGCAAGCTCAGAAATATGCACACCACTCTCGTATTTTTGTATTACTGTATTTCCTTCTTCATATCTATGGTGTTTCTCACTTTCTTCACCACAGGGGTACCACTAGGAACTTTCTTCACCACAGGGGTACCACTAGAAACTTTCTTGGGACCCATGGTAGCTTATTTCACAGTCGCACTTAATGAACAAACTCCAAACAATTAATTAATTGTGAAATGTTTGGATGAGCGTGCAGGGTATTGTTCTCTCAAGTGTAAACAATGCAAGACTGGCTCTCCACGCCTGCGTGCTGAGGCACCCAAGCGTGCCTGGGCAGACAGGTCTGGTACGCACTTGTTCGATTAGCGATATTTTGTTCGATTGTCAATATCGATTTTCTTGTTCTATTTCCAATATGTTCGATTGCCGAGCCGTTCGATTTCCGAAGGTCCACTGTACTCGCTACCGACAACTCGGGTTACAACGGGCTCTCCTGACGAGTCGGTATTGTATGTTGTATGAGAACTTGGGTCATGGAAATGGGCAGCGCAGTGTCTCAGCCTCAAGCATCTCAATCTCCTTCCTACAGCCACTCGGTACATTAGATTTTAAGTCTCCAAGACTACATATTTGCACAAATTTGTACTTTATCGTACACCCCATAGTACAAGATAGAAGTGCAGCAGCACTTGGAAGAGAAGAAAAAAGAGGAAAATGGAAGAAGTACAAAAGTTCATTGTAAAGGGTTAGTGATGGATGTCAGTATCAAGCAATCTCCAAGACTACATATTTCATCTATAAATTTGTACTTCATCGTGCACCCCATAGTACAAGATAGAAGTGCAGCAGCACTTGGAAGAGGAAAAAGAGGAAAATGGAAGTACAAAAGAAGTTCACGGTAATAGGGTTAGCTGGTGTGTTCGTCTGTGTGTTAACATTCTCTGTCTTGTGGCAGCTTAATTAAGAAATGATTAAACTCAGTGAACAAGGTATGTCAATGGTAATAATAATTAATAATACTAATAATAATAAAATATAATTAATAATTGCTCTGGAGCCCTTTAAATGTTATACGTATTTCATATAGGTTTGGTAGCTGACATTTAAAGCACTCCAGAGTTTGTGACTTGATAAAGCCCAGTGTGTGGGCAAAACGTTGTCAATAAAGGATCACATTATACTGCTTTTGTGTTTATTTTTCCAATTATTATTATTACAGACGCCCCCCCAACTTGCGAACAAGTTACGTTGAAGAAGGCTGTCCGTTTCTTGAATTGTTCATAGGTCGTTATTTTGCCATATTTCTAGTGTTATGAATATTGTTATTGTTATTATTATTATCATTATTATTAACCCTTTCAGGGTCCGTGCCATAGTTCTACAGCTTTGAGTTCTGGGTCCAAACCATAGTTCTACGTCATGAGCTCAGCTCACTCAGATAAGCTTTGAGCGGTAAATTTGGGCCTAGATATGAGAGAATACATCTATGTGGTAAGTGTGCACCACATAAAACAAATCCTGCAGCACACAGTGCATAATGGGAGAAAAAAATGAAACCGTAATTTTCGATTAAAACAGCGAATTTGCAGTGTTTTGTCGTATACCATTTATAGTTGCATTTGTGATTTCTTGGTCTCATTTGATAGAATGAATATAGAGATGATTTTGATTGGTTTTAGTACTGGAAATGGCTTGAAACTGAGCTCAAAGTAGCAGAAATGTTCAATTTTTGCCAATGTTCAAGAGTAAACAAATGACCTCACATGTCTAATACGCACCAGCTGGTGGTTCTAATATACGTTCATAAATGTGGTGATATTATTTGTACAATTGTTACAGTATTGCATAACAGTAAATCTTCCATTTTTTGGTTTGAATAAAAATTCATCATGTGAATAAAAAATCAAAATGGAATTCATTTGTAAAGACTGAAAACGTAACTAATGAACAGAGGAAATGTTAGTTTAGTGCCAGGAATGCCTGCATTGTTTATTCTGCACCCTATTTTGAATTTGAAATATTTTGAACTTTGAGTTAAATTGGCTAAATTACCAATTTCCAATCACTTTATTTTGTAGTTGAAACAGTTGACTGTGCGATTTCTTGCGCTCAATCGATAGAATAGAAGTAATACTAGTGAAATAGCTAAGAATTTGGTCGACTAGAATAATGTAATTGACCTAAAATGGGAGTCAAAGTCGGCAAAATCGTCGATGCGTAAATATCGCTGACACATCAAAATTCGCGAGAGCATAATTTCGTCACTTTTTAATCAAATTTCGTACTTTTTGTTTTATTAACTTCAGAAAAAGATTCTCTACTATTTCATAAGAAATAATAAGAATTTTTTTTTTTTAAATTCTTGAGACACTGGTGCACCCCTTCCAAAAATGGCCTTGGACCCTGAAAGGGTTAATGTTCTCTCTCTGCGCCATTATTCGTTGAAAACTTAACCCATTAACTGTCCAAACGTAGATCTACGTTCTCTCACCCAGCGCTCCAAATCTTTGGAAAAAAAAAAAAAATTGTTTTCTTTTCTACATGTAATAGAATAAAAAAAAATTTAGGGTCAGTACTTACCAAGATATAATGCCACGAATTTGGCACTTGAAGATCACCTGACGGCAACATGGAGCGCTGCCGCTTGCAGAAATTCAACATATTTATCATTTTTTCCTTTTTTTTTTTTTTAATTTTCCTAGTTTTTATGGTACGATAATTATATTTTATAGTAAAGCTTTTTATTTCATATCCAATTGTTATTTATACACAAATATTATACACAAAATTATTAATCATACTGTCACAAACACACATGTACACACTGATAGGTGATTTTGTACACCTAGCTGAATCACATTCTATTATCTACATCTATGTACAGTGGAACCTCTGCTTACGAGTGCCCCACCATGAGAGTTTTTCAGGATACTAGCCGTCGCTCAGTCGATCTTTTGCTCCTGGATACGAGCCAAAATTCAGATTATGAGCTTCCCCCTCAAGGGAGGTGCTTTGACACTGGTGAGGGGTTCTTGATCTAGGGAATTGTATCTGTGCTACAGTTCCCTAAATTAAGCCTGAATACCTTCCATCGCCTCCCTCCACAGGCACTGTATAATCCTATGGGTTTAGCGCTTCCCCATTAAAATAATAATATAATATAATATTTTTTTTTTTTTTTCAACAAGTCGGCCGTCTCCCACCAAGGCAGGGTGACCCAAAAAGAAAGAAAATCCCCAAAAAGAAAATACTTTCATCATCATTCAACACTTTCACCACACTCATACATAATCACTGTCTTTGCAGAAGAGCTCAGATACGACAGCTGAGAAAAGTCCCTCCTAGCTGTCACTATCTCAGACCCCTGCACTTTAAAGTGCAGGCATTGTACTTCCCATTTCCAGGACTCAAGTCCAATTAAATCAATTAACTGGTTTCCCTGAATCCCTTCACAAAATGTTACCCTGCTCACACTCCAACAGATCGTCATGTCCCAAAAACCATTCGTCTCCATTCACTCCTATCTAACACGCTCACACATGCTTGCTGGAAGTCCAAGCCCTCGCCCACAAAACCTCCTTTACCCCTTCCCTCCAACCTTTTCTAGGACGACCCCTACCCCGCCTTCCTTCCCTACAGATTTATACGCTCTCCAAGTCATTCTACTTTGATCCATTCTCTCTAAATGACCAAACCACCTCAACAACCCTCTTCAGCCCTCTGACAAATACTTTTAGTAACTCCACATCTTCTCCTAATTTCCACATTCGAATTTTCTGCATAATATTTTACACCACACATTGCCCTTAGACAGGACATCTCCACTGCCTCCAGCCTCCTCCTCGCTGCAGCATTTGTAACCCATGCTTCACACCCATATAAGAGTGTTGGTACCACTATACTTTCGTACATTCCTTCTTTGCCTCCATGGATAACGTTTTTGTCTCCACAGATACCTCAATGCACCACTCACCTTTTTTCCTTCATCAATTCTATGGTTAACCTCATCCTTCATAAACCCATCCGCTGACACGTCAACTCCCAAATATCTGAAAACATTTACTTCTTCCATAATCCTCTCTCCAATGTGATATCCAATTTTCTTTATTTAAATCGTTTGATACCCTCATCACCTTACTCTTATCTATGTTCACTTTCAACTTTCTACCTTTACACACTCTCCCAAACTCGTCCACTAACCTTTGCAACTTTTCTTTAGAATCTCCCATAAGCACAGTATCATCAGCAAAAGTAACTGTGTCAACTCCCATTTTGCATTTAATTCTCCATAATTTAATCCCACCCTCTCCCCAACACCCTAGCATTTACTTCTTTTACAACCCCATCTATAAATATATTAAACAACCATGGTGACATTACACATCCCTGTCTAAGACCTACTTTACCGGAAGTAATCTCCTCTCCTACACACCCTAACCAGTACCTAAATTTTGTAAACCTAACCTAACCTTACAATCTGTATATCCATTGTATAGCTATTGAGTAAGACCTATCATAAGACTGCCTGAAAGCCTAGGCATACCTAGGCATATTATTGGCCATCTTGTAATATCAACTTTAATGCATAACTATAAGTACCCCCACCTTGTATTACATGAAATAAAGAATTTGAATTTGAATTTGAATAAAACTCTTTACAGCCTTCAGTAACTTACTACCTATTCCATACACTTGCAACATTTGCCACATTGCTCCCTATCCACTATCATATGCCTTTTCTAAATCCATAAATGCAATAAAAACTTCTCTACCTTTATCTAAGTACTGTTCACATATATGCTTCACTGTAAACACTTGATCTACACATCCCTACCCACTCTAAAGCCTCCTTGCTCATCTGCAATCCTACTCTCTGTCTTACCTCTAATTCTTTCAATAATAACCCTGCCATACACTTTACCTGGTATACTCAGTAAACTTATTCCCCTATAATTTTACACTCTCTTTTATCCCCTTCCCTTTATATAAAGGAACTATACATGCTCTCTGCCAATCCCTAGGTACCTTCCCTCTTTCATACATTTATTAAACAAAAATACCAACCACTCCAGCACTATATCCCCCTGCTTTTAACATTTCTGTCATGATTCCGCAATTCCAGCTGCTTTACCCCTTTCATTCTACGTAATGCCTCACGCACCTCCCCCACACTCACATCCTGCTCTTCTTCACTCCTAAACGATGTTGTACCTCCCTGGCCAGTACATGAAATTACCGCCTCCTTTTTTCATCGACATTTAAAAGTTCCTCAAAATATTCCCGCCATCTACCCAATACCTCCAGCTCCCCTTCTACTAACTCCCTACTCTGTTTTTAACTGACAAATCCATTCGTTCCTAGGCTTTCTTACCTTGTTTATCTCACTCCAAAATTTTTCTTGTTTTCAGCAAAATTTTTAACAGAGCCTCTCCCATTCTTTCATCCGCTCTTCTTTTGCACTCTCTCACCACTCTCTTCACCTTTCTTTTACTCTCCATATACTCTGCTCTTCTATTAACACTTCTGTTTTGTAAAAACCTCTCATAAGCTACCTTTTTCTCTTTTATCACACCCTTTACTCTTCATTCCACCACTCACTCCTTTCCTCCTGCCCCCACCCTCCTATAGCCACAAACTTCTGCCCCACATTCTAATACTGCATTTTTAAAACTATCCCAACTCCTTCAACCCCCACTACTCCTACTTGCACTAGCCCCCCTTTTCTGCCAATAGTTGCTTATATCTCACCCTAACTTCCTCCTCCCTTAGTTTATACATTTTTACCTCTCTTTACTTGCTGTTGCCATTTTTTTTTTGTCCCATCTACCTTTTTCTCTAACTGTAGCTACAACCAAATAATGATCTGATATACCCGGGTTCCCCTCTATAAACATGTACATCCTGAAGCCTACTCATAAACCTTTTTATCCACGTATAATACAAAATAATATAATAATTATACTATAATAACAAGTGAGCCTACAAACACTCCTTTTTCTCTTATAATAACACCTCGAATGGAAGCATGGGAAGATGTTTTTAGCGCAGGGGGGGGGGAAAAGGCCCCTTCCACTTGTTATAAAAATGACATATTTTATTCATTCTACAGTACATGTATAACGGGTTTTCCCTTGTTATTTATATTGCTTATTATGTCATATTAGATAAATTTTGGATAGAAAAAAAGCCGTAGGTTGATATTAGCGAAATATTGAAGTATTTTGTCCTACCCCCCTGAGAGCAAAATTTTCCCTAACGGTTAATGAAAAATAATTAATTTAAAGGGGGAAAAAATTGACTCAGCATACGGCAGATTGGGTTACGAGCTGGTCAGGAAAAAGGTTTTTAAAACCCCTGGCGATTTCCCCACTGTACAAGTATTTACATGTAACACTTATTTTTCTAGAACTCCACGGGGTTTGATATCCATGAAGCGGGATTCACAGAATGCCACCCCACAATGTTGACACATGAATCGGTGTCCTTCCACTGTTGGGGTCGGGGTGCACACACAACACATTTTTTCTGAGAATACTTTTTTTTGGGGTGGTGGTATTGGTATCAGGTGTGACATTAGGGATGATTCAGTCGGGTTTTTCCCCCCCTGGCTGTGGTTGGGGGGCAGTCGTTTTGGGGGGGTAGGCAGGTGTGGTACCATTTTTTTTGCTATCTTTTTTATAAATTCAGGGAAATTTTGCAAAATGTTGTTGTTTTTTCCCGTCTTTATTTCATGCATATTGAAGGCATTGAGCATTGAATGTCTACAAGGTGGAAAAACCATATACCACTTGGACTTATTTCACACAGTCAAAAAACCCCATCATCATGTCACATTTTTCAACTATGCATACTTTTCAATAGCAGACGACGCAGCTGGTTTACAATCCACGGGGGTCCTTTTCACTTTGTTTGTCCATCCGTTTCTGTGGATGGTTGACAGCAATGTCACGCCCCCTTTGTCATACCACGCCCAAAACCATGATGTCATTGGCATGAAATGCTTACTGCCCCCTTCAAAACACTGCCTCCACTAAACCCCTTTGGGATATTTTTTCTATTTCTTTCACTGCCCCCAAAAATATCAGTATTGTTCACATGTAGGAAATCAGCAAGCATATTGCTTTAAAAGTTGTCTGTGTACAAAAATGGCCTTTACCAAGGTATGGCTCCATCTTCCAACAACACCACTGGAAATGCCCAACATCCGCTGTCATCTGTGCCCCCTTGCAAAACACCCAACACTATCCACTCACACAGTCACACAACAAAAGCAAAAGCTTTCTTTTGGGATAAAAAATTTTCTTGAATGACAGGGTGTCCTTTAAACAGAATAAAGGGGTTGTTGAAACAATGTTTTAAAGGGGGAAAAAAAGGGGGGGGTGAATTTCTGCTTCATAAAATAAACATTTCTCAGATTTTATTTTGGGGTCATTTCTTTTGGGGGGCCCATTCCTGTCTGGGGAAAATGCAACATTCGTAGTAACAAGTGAATCTGTTGCAGGGAAGGAGGTCAGGGGAAAACGGGGGTACTGATGAAGTAGTCTGGGACCAGTAAGGGGAATTGTGCTTATATGTATGGGGATAAGCATGACAGTCCCAAAAGGGAAAAAATACATTTCTGCCACAGTTGTATCTTTCCACCTGCACAGCCGTGATGATTCTAAAACCCCTGTGTTGTCCATGATATAGGGGAATGAGTGAATCACGGGGTGTGCCATGATGTTGACCCAAGATGGAGCTGAAACTAACTGGGCCTACCATGCGGTACCCTGGCGTCCCCGATTTTTTTCATACTGCGCACACTGAGGGCGAAGACCCATTCTCTCATGTCTAGGCGACTCAGGCCTATTGCGCTAAATTTGAACGAATGTAAAATAAAACGTAGATATACGTTCGGTCACTTTCGCGAGTGAACGTATATCTACGTGTGGACAGTTTAAGGGTTAATATATTTATAGATGGAGTTGTAAGAGAAGTGAATGCTCGGGTGTTGGCAAGAGGTGTGGGGTTAAAAGATAAAGAATCTAACACAAAGTGGGAGTTGTCACAGTTGCTCTTTGCTGATGACACTGTGCTTTTTGGGGATTCTGAAGAGAAGTTGCAGAGGTTGGTGGATGAGTTTGGTAGGTTATGTAAAAGAAGGAAATTAAAAGTGAATATATAGGAAAGAGTAAGGTGATGAGGATAGCAAAAAAATTAGATAACGGAAGATTGGATATCAGATTGGAAGGAGAGTGTATGGAGGAGGTGAATGTGTTCAGATATTTGGGAGTGGATGTCAGTAGATGGGTATATGAAGGATGAGGTGAATCATAGAATTAACGAGGGGAAAAGGTGAGTGGTGCACTGAGGAGCTTGTGGAGACAGAACTTTATCCATGAAAGCAAAGAGGGGAATGTATGAGAGTATAGTTATACCAACACTCTTGTATGGGTGTGAGACATGGATTGTGAATGTTGCAACAAGGAGAAAGTTGGAGGCAGTGGAGATGTCGTGTCTGAGGGCAATGTGTGGTGGGAATATAATGCAGAGAATCTGTAGTTTGGAGATTAGGAGGAGGTGTGGGATTACCAAAACTATTATCCAGAGAGCTGAGGAGGGGTTGTTGAGATGGTTTGGACATATAGAGAGGATGGAGCTAAATAGAATGACTTTGAGAGTGTATAAATCTGTAGTGGAGGGAAGGCGGGGTAGGGGTCGCCTAGAAAAGGTTGGAGGGAGGGGGTAAAGGAGGTTTTGTGTGCGAGGGGGCTTGGACTTCCAGCATGTTAGATAAGAGCGAATGGAGACAAATGGTTTTTAAGACTTGACGTGCTGTTGGAGTGTAGGCAAGGTAACATTTATGAAGGGTTTCAGGGAAACCGGCAGGCCGGACTTGATTCCTGGAGATGGGAAGTACAGTGCCGGCACTCTGAAGGAGGAGTGTTAATGTTGCAGTTTTGTAGCTGTAGTGTAAGCACCCCTCTGGTAAGACAGTGATGGAGTGAATGATGATAAAAGTTTTTCTTTGTCGGGCCACCCTGCCTTGGTGGGAAACTGCCGATGTGTTAATAAAAAAAAAATACAGTGGACCCCCGGTTAATGAAATTAATCCGTTCCAGGAGCTATTTCTCAACCCGAACCTTTCGTAATCCGAACCCTTATTTCCCATAAGAAATAATGTAAATACAATTAATCCATTCCACAAAAAATATTCACACAAAATATAATATAAATAACATTTACTTACCTATATTGAAGAGACTTGCAGGCATCTGGAGGTTAGGGATGATGACAGGGGCAGGGTTTTAGTTTTTGGAAGGGGAATCCCAATCCAAAAGGACTTCAGGTAACAAGTCCCTCTCTGGGGTTACTTCCCTTCTTGGTCTTTTAATGCCACTAGGACCAGCTTGAGAGTCACTAGAACTCTTCTTAGAAAAATAACTGTCCAGAGTCCTCTGTTTCTGGCGACTCTAATACTTTCCTGAAGTACAACATGGCTCAGTCACTGAAGTGGTTGCACAGAAGGCTCATTTCAGCTTGCTTAGGGTGGTGTCTTTCAACAAATGTCTGCACCTTATTCCACATTGAACAAATTTCCTTAATCTCTGAAGAAGGCACCTCCTTCACTCTCTCTCCCTCCTCCTGTGAAGCAATAACCTCAGCTGTGGTCTGTTGCTGTTCCAGATGAAGGTCTTGCAACTCTTCAGTTGTTAGCTCTATCCTGTGCTCCTCCACCAACTCTTCCACATCCTCACCACTCACCTCCAACCCCAGGCTGTTCCCCAATGCCACAACATCTTCCACAACAGGCACAGGGTCGTCAGGGTCAGCCTCAAATCCTTCAAAATCCCTCTTTTTCAACACAATTCGGCCACAGTGGTCTCCAAGCAGAGTTCAAAGTCCTGGAAGTCACTTCCTCCCAAGCCTTGCCTATAAGGCCTATGCAATGCACGATATTGAAGTGATCTTTCCAGTACTCTCTTAGGGTCAATTCAGAGTCATTGGTCATATTAAAGCACCTCTGAAACACTGCTTTGGTGTACAGCTTCTTGAAGTTTGCAATGACCTGCTGGTCCATGGGCTGGATGAGAGGAGTGGTGTTAGGAGGCAAGAACTTCACTCTGATGAAACTGAACTCATCAGGCAACAACTCTTCCAAGTTGTGTGGATGAGCAGGAGCATTGTCCAGTACCAGGAGGTACTCGAGTCCCAATTTCTTTTCCAGGAGGTATTTCTTCACACTAGGGCCAAACACTCCAGTCAACCATTCCTTGAAAATCTCCGTAGTGACCCATGCCTTGGTGTTAGCTTTCCAATGCACACACAATTTATTCTTGTCAACACTGTGATTCTTGAAGGCTCTGGGATTTTCATAGTGATACACCAGTAAAGGCTTCACTTTAAAATCACCACTGGCATTGGCACACATCATAAGAGTTAGCCTGTCTTTCATAGGCTTGTGTCCTGGCTGTGCCTTTTCCTCCTGAGTAATGAAGGTCCTGTTGGGCAGTTTCTTCCAAAACAGGCCTGTTTCACCACAATTAAACACTTGTTGGGGGAGGAATTCTTCAGCCTCTACGAACCCCTTAAATTCACTCACAAATTTTTCAGCTGCACGTTTGTCTGAGCTGGCTGCCTCACCATGCCTCACAACACTGTGTATTTCACTACGTTTCTTAAACCTCTCAAACCAGCCTTTGCTAGCTTTAAAATCACTCGCCTCACCACTTGTTGCAGGCATTGTCTTGACAAGATCTGCGTGCAACTTCCTTGCCTTTTCACAAATTATCGCCATGGAAATACTATCACCCGCTATCTGTTTTTCATTGATCCACACCATCAGTAACTTCTCAACCTCATCCACTGTTTTCGATCTTTGTTTCGTTAACATATCAACCCCTTTTGCAACATTAGCTTCCTTGATCTCATTTCTCTTTGCCAGGATAGTGCCGATAGTAGATGCACTTTTCTTGTACATCCTGGCAAGATCACTCAGACGTACGCCACTCTCATATTTTTTCAACAATCTCCTTCAGTTCGATGGTGTTCCTCACTCTCTACCACAGGGGTGCCACTAGGAAGCTTCTTTGGACCCATGGTGACTTATTTCACAGTGACAATCACTATATACCACCAAAAAAGACACCAAATGTATTGTGAATGTTTGAAAGAGTGCGCTAGGTAATCTTCTCTCAATGGTAAACAACGCTTCACTGGCAGGCGTCCTGCACAGGCGCGGAGCAGGTAGACAGGTCTAATACGTTTCGCTATCCAAGCTTTTTTCGCTATCCAAGCTTTTTTCGCTATCCGAGAGCGAAAAAACTTTTTTCGTTATCTAAACCTTTTGTTAGCCTGGGGTCCACTGTATTATTAATAAGATATTAATAAAAATTAGGGTCGTTAGTTTGGGGTCAGTTATCTGGGGGTTCAGTGTCAGGTTATTCTGGGGTCCTGGGGTATTTCTGGCCTCTCTGTGGGTTGTTAGTTTGGGGTCAGTTTTCTGGGGGGTAATTTACACTATGTATGATAATTGTATTTATGTCTACCTGTACCTAAATACTAATTTTATTATTTACTAACTTATTTAATAATTTATTTACCTACATATTATTTACTTTCTAACATATATAATTAACTTATTTTGACGTTGCACATGTGGCAGCGTTCATGAACAGTTCGAGTGCAACATACCTGGCGGCGGACAGGTTGCCGGCCGGCCCTGAGCAACAAGCCGCAATGGAGGCGGAGATGCGGCGCCAGGAGTTACTGCGACAGATGAGGCAGGTCAGCAGTCATTTTGTATGTGTAGCGACACCACAGTGGGAATAGGTCACAGGGACCCCCAGTGGGAATAGGCCACAGGGACCCCCAGTGGGAATAGGCCACAGGGACCCCCAGTGGGAATAGGCCACAGGGACCCCCAGTGGGAATAGGCCACAGGGAACCCCAGTGGGAATAGGCCACAGGGACCCCCAGTGGGAATAGGCCACAGGGACCCCCAGTGGGAATAGGCCACAGGGACCCCCAGTGGGAATAGGCCACAGGGACCCCAGTGGGAATAGGCCACAGGGACCCCCAGTGGGAATAGGCCACAGGGACCCCCAGTGAATAGGCCACAGGGACCCCCAGTGGGAATAGGCCACAGGGACCCCCAGTGGGAATAGGCCACAGGGACCCCCAGTGGGAATAGGCCACAGGGACCCCCAGTGGGAATAGGCCACAGGGACCCCCAGTGGGAATAGGCCACAGGGACCCCCAGTGGGAATAGGCCACAGGGACCCCCAGTGGAATAGGCCACAGGGACCCCAGTGGGAATAGGCCACAGGGACCCCCAGTGGGAATAGGCCACAGGGACCCCCAGTGGGAATAGGCCACAGGGACCCCCAGTGGGAATAGGCCACAGGGACCCCCAGTGGGAATAGGCCACAGGGACCCCCAGTGGGAATAGGCCACAGGGACCCCCAGTGGGAATAGGCCACAGGGACCCCAGTGGGAATAGGCCACAGGGACCCCCAGTGGGAATAGGCCACAGGGACCCCCAGTGGGAATAGGCCACAGGGACCCCCAGTGGGAATAGGCCACAGGGACCCCCAGTGGGAATAGGCCACAGGGACCCCCAGTGGGAATAGGCCACAGGGACCCCCAGTGGGAATAGGCCACAGGGACCCCCAGTGGGAATAGGCCACAGGGACCCCCAGTGGGAATAGGCCACAGGGACCCCCAGTGGGAATAGGCCACAGGGACCCCCAGTGGGAATAGGCCACAGGGACCCCCAGTGGGAATAGGCCACAGGGACCCCAGTGGGAATAGGCCACAGGGACCCCCAGTGGGAATAGGCCACAGGGACCCCCAGTGGGAATAGGCCACAGGGACCCCAGTGGGAATAGGCCACAGGGACCCCAGTGGGAATAGGCCACAGGGACCCCCAGTGGGAATAGGCCACAGGGACCCCCAGTGGGAATAGGCCACAGGGACCCCCAGTGGGAATAGGCCACAGGGACCCCCAGTGGGAATAGGCCACAGGGACCCCCAGTGGGAATAGGCCACAGGGACCCCCAGTGGGAATAGGCCACAGGGACCCCCAGTGGGAATAGGCCACAGGGACCCCCAGTGGGAATAGGCCACAGGGACCCCCAGTGGGAATAGGCCACAGGGACCCCCAGTGGGAATAGGCCACAGGGACCCCCAGTGGGAGTAGGCCACAGGGACCCCCAGTGGGAATAGGCCACAGGGACCCCCAGTGGGAATAGGTCACAGGGACCCCCAGTGGGAATAGGTCACGTCTGACATTTTTTGGGTTTTCCTGGTGGGTAATTTACACATGTTACTAAATATGACTATTATTATTAATTTTCTGGGGAAGCACTAAACCAGTAGGAATCATACAGTACCTCGGGGAATGGAAGGTATTCAGGCTTGATTCAAGGAATTGGAGCATTGGTCCAGTTTCCTAGATCAGGAACCCCTCACCAACATCAAGGAACCTTTAAAGTTACTATAAACTTATGTACATTGAAACTTCAACTAGACTCAAAATCTAATGCCTTTTTTTTAAGCAATAACAGGCTGCATAACCCCACATAGGTTTATCAGTTGTCTTTTTAATACAGTTTATGTATTGTAATGATTTACAGTGGAAGGTAAATGACCTCTACTTGTATTTTTATTTTTTAGTTCATTGGCTGTCTCCCACCAAGGTAGTGACCCAGTAAAAAAGAAAAACATTCGCCATTATTCAGTCAGTGTCTTTCCAGCTGAGATGTCAGCACGCTGCTGGCAAGACAGTGATTGGATGAATGATAGTGAAAGTGTTTCCTCTCGTTCGGGTCAGCCTATCTCGGTGGGAGACAGTAAATGTATTAGAGAAAAATTAAGGAACTGATATTTTGTTGATAGGTTCAGTGTTTCATTACATTAACCCTTTGGGGGTCGGTGCCGTACTAGTACGTTTTACGAGCAGGGGTTGGTGCCGTACTAGTACGCCCAAATTCTAGCGGCCTCAATTTAAGCAGAAAACGTCTGGTAGGCATACATATGAAAGAATGGGTCTGTGTGGTCAGTGTGCGCAGTATAAAAAAAATCCTGCAGTACACACTGCATAATGAGAGAGAAAAAAACTCTGACCGTTTTTTTCGATTAAAACAGCGACTTTGCAGTCGATTTTCGTATGGTATATATTGATGTATTCTCGTTTTGTTGGTGTCATTTGATAGAATGGAAGATATATTACAGAAATAGAGATGATTTTGATTGGTATGACAATGACAAGTACCTTGAAATTGAGCTCAAAGTAGCGAAAATGTTCGATTTTTGACGATGTTCAAGAGTAAACAAATCACACCATGCGTCCAATACACATCAACTGGCGAGTCTTATATTCATGCACAAGTGCTCTGATATTATTTATACCATTTTTACAATGATACAGTTGTATACATAACAGTAAATCTTCTATTTTTTGTGAGAATAAAAATTCAAAATGAAAAGCAAAAGTAATGGAACAGGGGCCTGGAGACGTGACTAATGAACAGAGAACATGTTATTTTAGTGCCAGGAATGTCTGCCTTGTTTATTCTGGACCCTATTTTGAAATTGGCATCGTTTGAAATTTGTGTGAAATTGGAAAATTGTCATTTTCTGACCACTATTTTGGGTAGATGAAATTGGTAAATAGGCAGTTTCTTGTACTCAATCGATAGAAGAAATGGAGTTCTATCGAAATAGCTATAGTTTTAGGAGACTGAAACATTGGAATTTGTCGAAAATAGGGCTCAAAGTGGGCAAAATCGCCGATGCGTAAGTGTCATGGCTACCGATAACTTCGCGAAAGCATAATTCCGTTAGTTTTCGATCAAATTTCATACTTTTGGTGGCGTTATGATCGGAAAAAGATTCTCTATCATTTCATAAGAAAAAATTAATTTTTTTTTTTTCCAAAAATTTTTCGACCCCAGGAACACTTTCCTGAGAAGGCCTGTCGACCCCCAAAGGGTTAAGGGAATAGAACACAGACACGATGAAACACGCATACAATACACGTTCAGCATACATGTTGTGTGTGTTATTCCTCAGGTGCAGTGTAAGGCAAATGATTCCATGGTAACTCTTCCCACATACAGAAATACAGTGGTACCCAGAGTTTCGGCCATAATTCATTCCAGAAGGCTGTTCGAGTGCCGTTACCGAAAGAATTTGTTCCCATAACGAATAATGTAAATTAGATTAGTCCGTTTCAGACACCCCAAAATACTCTTACAAAATCACTTGCAATAATACACTTACATAATTGTTTGAGTTGGGAGCTGTTCGAAACTCTTGGTACCACTGTACATATTATAAATAATCTTTTGGCTGTGAGAACACTGTCGAGCCCAGTTGAAAAATATTCACTGGGCCAAAATCTTTACGTGTCTGATAAAATACAATACAGTGGATCCCCGCAAATCGCCCGGTCTGATTATCGGCCGGCTCGATTTTCGATCGCTTTTTTCGGCCCAATTTTTCCCCGATTATTGGCGCGCATACCAGACCTGTCCGCCTCCCTGCGCAGGCGCCGTAAGCCAGTCTAGCTTTGTTTACCATTGAGTGAACATTACCCAGTGCGCTCATTCAAACATTTCACAATAAATTTGTGTTTATTGCTTGTTTAGTGATTGTCACTGTGAAATAAGTCACCATGGGTCCAAAGTAGCTTCCTAGTGGCACCCCTGTGGTAAAGAAAGTGAGGAACACCATAGAATTGAAGAAGATAGTAGAAAAATATGAGGAGATTTGTTCAAATTGGAATGATGTGCAAAGTTTTGTTGAAAAATATCACCCTGAGCAAGCTGAAATAAGCCATCTCTGCAACAAGTTCAGTGACAGAGCCATATTCCACTTCAGGGACATGTTAAGGAGGTGCCAGAAACAGAGGACTGTGGACAGTTATTTTGTGAGACAGGGGTCCAGTGACTCTCAAGCTGGTCCTAATGGCATTAAAAGAAAAAGAAGGGAAGTAACCCTAGAGAGGGACTTCTTACATGAAGTCCTTTTGGAGGGGGATTCCCCTTCCAAACACTAAGCCCTCCCTCACTCTTCCCTTTCTTCCAGATGCCAGCAAATCTCTTCAATAAAGGTAAGTAAATGTTATTTTAAATGTAAATTTATTATGTGTTGTTATTATGTGTTTTGTGTATGTAAAACTATTTAATCTTTAAAAAATGTATTTTTAGTGAATATTTTTGGGTGTCTGGAGCAGATTAATTGTATTTACATTATTTATTATGGGAAATAATGGTTCAGATATCAGCCAGTTCAATTTTAGGCCTAGCTCCTGGAATGGATTACGGCCACTTTGAGGGGGTCCACTGTACAATTTTTATTTTTTTATGCTGTAAAATTAGTTTACATGCAGTAAAATATTTGGCACAAAATAAAACCACTATTTTGCAATGTATTTTAGGCTAATTAATCCTAATGCTTAAATGTTATTGGTATTTTCTGGCATTTAAAGTGCACTTTTTTCCCTCTCAAAAAGTCTTGGAAAATCATCAGATGCAATACAGCCTCTCCTCACTTAGCGACGTACTCGTTTACCGACGCCTTGTACTTACGACGGGCTTTCTGACCAGTATTCATACCTAAATAATGTATATTAGAGCTGATTTGCTCTATTCTGTTTATTTCAATACAGTGGACCCCCGGAAATCGAACATTCTTCGTTCCAGAATGCTGTTCAAGTGCTGTTACCGAACTAATTTATTCCCATAAGGAATAATGTAAATTAGATACATAGTCCTTTTAGACCCCCAAAAATACACTTACAAAAGCACTTACAATAATACTTACATAATAGGTCGAGTTGGGAGGCGTTAGATTTCCGGGGGTCCACTGTATAGTACAGTGGACCCCCGGCTAACGAACACCCCGGAAATCGTACAATTACAAATGTATGCAAGTATAATATTGTAAGTGCTTGTGGAAGTGTATTTTTGGGGGTCTGAAATAGACTAACCTACGTGACGTTATTTTTTAAGGAGGTAAATTCGTTCGGTAATGGCACTTGAGCAGGCTTCTGGAATGAATTTTTTTTGTTAGCCAGGGGTCCACTGTACAGTACACTGCTGTATAAACATTTAAAAATATACCAGAAATGTTATCCCCTCTAAAATCAGGCATAATCACAGAAAACACCACAGACCACTACCCTACCTTTCTCATAACTAACCTAGGCATTTTGCCCCAAGAAATTTCAAAACTTACCTTCAGACTGCATAATGAGTCAGCTGTTAATAATTTTATATCAGCTATGACGAACATTGACTGGCTTAATGAATTAGAAACACATTCAGATACTAATAAATGCATCAAGAACTTCCTTAAAAAAACACACAACCTCTATAACAGACATTGCCCCAAAAAAACTAAACAGATCACAGCTAAGCGACTTAACAATCCCTGGCTAACACCCAGCATCCTTAAATCCATAAACAAGAGGCACCAATATGAAAAACAATATAGAAGGGGTCTAATAACCAGAGAACAATCCAAACGCTACTCATCAATCCTTACTAGCCTGATAAGAAGGTCCAAAAATTGTATTATGAGAACAGACTCCAGACTGTAAAAGGTGATATGAAAAAGACCTGGAAAACTCTATCTACAATTCTAGGAAATAAAAAGATATCCACGAAAAATACCATCAAATTATCAAAAACAGGCGAACCCCTACTCTCACCGACTGAGACAGCAAACAGACTTAATGTTTTCTTCTCCACCATAGGTAAAAATCTAGCGAGTAAAATCCCAAGCTCGAACACTCGTCCAACAGACTACCTCACCAACACCTACCCAGATACACTATTCCTAGCTCCTACCAACTCAATTGAAGTCTCGCTCATAATCAACACCCTCAAAAACAAAGCAGGAGACATAAACAGCTTACCACCCTTTATGTACAAAAAAGCTTCACACGTACTGGCACCAATTATAGCAACATTATTCAATAAATCCATTGAATCTTCCACCTTCCCATCAATTCTCAAAATAGCTAGGGTCACCCCGATCCACAAAGGAGGTGACCAAAGTGACTTTAACAATTATAGACCAATCTCAAATTTACCACTGCTTTCTAAAATCTTCGAAAAATTAATTCATAAACAGATCTATTCCTTCCTCGTTTCACACAATGTACTAAACCTCTGTCAATTTGGATTCAGGACTAACAAGAGCACAAACGATGCTATAACACACATGTTAGAGTTAATATACACCGGACTTGAGAAGAAAAGTTCCGCTGGGAATCTTTATAGACCTACGCAAAGCATTTGATACAGTCGACCATGATTTATTGCTCACAAAATTAGCGCACTATGGTATTAGGGGGCACCCCCTCAATTACCTAAAGTCGTACCTTAGCAACAGAAGCCAGTATGTGTACACAAATTGAGTGAACTCTTCCACACGACAAATTACAGTCGGTGTCCCTCAAGGTAGTGTCCTGGGGCCACTCTTATTTCTCATTTACATAAACGACCTACCGAATGCATCACAACATATGTCTTCTCTCACCCAAATCCAGTCATACTAGCCAACACAGTTAATGCCGAATTACAGAAAATAACAACATGGATGACGACAAATAAACTTACTCTCAATACTGACAAGACCTACTTCATACAGTTTGGAAACAAAGCTACAAATGTTCCACTTAACATAACACTAAATGGTGCACCCATCACAAGACTCAAAGAGGGAAAATTCCTAGGAATCCACCTTGACAGTAGTCTTAAATTCCAAACTCATATACAACAAATTTCCAAGAAAATCTCAAAGACAGTAGGTATATTATCTAAGATACGCTATCATGTGCCACAACCAGCTCTCATTGCACTATATCATTCTCTTATCTACCCTTATCTCACCTATGGAATCAGTTCATGGGGCTCAACAACATTAAATCACCTTAGACCACTCATAACCCAGCAAAAGGCTGCAGTCAGGATGATGATAAATTCCCACTCTAGACAACATACTCCACCTATATTCAGAACATTAAAACTACTCACCGTAAAAAATATTCACACCTATTCATGTGCCATCTACATACATAAAACTCTACATGCTAATATCAACCCTCCGCTCAAAATTCTCCTCAACAACTTTAATAGGTCCCACGACCATGACACAAGACACAGATCACTATTTGACATACCCCGAGTCCATACTAACCAATGTAAAAATTCTATGCACATAAAGGGCCCCAGAATCTGGAATTCATTACCAGTAAATATTAAGTTAACCTTGTCCGAAAATCAATTCAAGACTCTTCTCAAAAATCACCTACTCACACTATACTAAATACTCATACTGTAACATGTTATTTTACTTAAGATAATCTTAATTTATATGTCATCCTCCTTAACACTTGTTCAATATCATATCATCATATTGTTCATTTAAATATTATAGTATCATCATTTTGTTAAATAGAAATAAAATATATAACTAGAAGAAACTCAATAAATTTTTTAGTATTGTTATTATACTAGTAATACATCAACATATTGTAACTTGAATTAAAATATACAACTAAACTAAACTCAACCAATTTCTCTTGTATTGTCTTTTTATTGTATGTATAATCAGATTGAAATTTTAAATAATACAGAACTAGAATAAACTCAATCAATTTCTCTAGCATTAAGTCTTTAGTGAATAAGTCTTTAGAATAAGCTGCCCCTAATGCCATGGCATGCCAGTGGCTCTCCTTGCATTGCAGTTTTATAATTGTAACTACCAATAACAATGTACACTTGTAACATGCATTGAAATAAAAATATTATTATATTATTATTATTATTATTATAAATGGTGCAAAGGTGACATTAAAACAATATCAAAGATGGTTGACACAAACCCACAACCATTATAGTATGCTCCTCACTTAGCGACGAATTTGTTTAACGACGTGGTCTTAGGAATGGAACTCCGTCGTTAAGTGAGGAGAGGCTGTATGAAATTTATTTCTTTGCAAAGGTTACAATGTGTGATTACATTTGATAATTTGTTATGTATGAGTCCAAGAGATGGGAAGTACAGTGTCTGCACTCTGACGGAGGGGTGTTAATGTTGCAGTTTTATAACTGTAGTGTAAGTGCGCCTCTGGCAAGACAGTGATGGAGTGAATGATGAAAGTTTATCTTTTTCGGGCCTCCGTACCTTGGTGGGAGATGGCTGATGTGTTAATAAAAAACAAATAATCCTGGTACTTAAAAATTACTTAAGTCTAGACAGGTTAAAAAATGGTGAATTTTAATTATTCATTATTTTGCCTTATTACTACTGTAAGGTAGCCCTCAAGGGAGGTTCCTTGATGCTGGTGAAGGGGTCTTTATCTAGGGAATTGGATCTGTGCTCCAGTTCCCTGAATTGAGCTTGAATACCTTCCATCCCCCACATGCTCTGTATAATCCTACGGGTTTAGCGCTCCCCCATGATTCTAATAATAATACTGCGAGGTAGCTTTGTGTTACTCTTTAGCAGTTATTTACTAACGTTACGTTACAACTGCTTGGCAACATCGTCTTATGTGTGTTATATAATCCTGCATCAAATATGCCACAAATTATACGCCACAAAATACAGTTAGTTAAGATTTAAAGATAGACTATTAAGTAGGATTTGTCTTGCAGTTTCAATTATAAGGATTAACTGCCTAGTTTCTGCCTGGTTACTCTGAAATTTTTATTTTATGGGAGTAATACCACATCTGTGTTCTGTATCTGTAAGCCTATAATGGGGGGTTACAGGGAGGCATTTATAATCTGGAGTAAAGTCAGGCTAAGATTTTGTACCTCCTGTAATCTAGTTGGTACAGTGACTGTGATCTTTGGATACAATGTAGATTACACAATACCGTGACTGGAACAATACACAAACGACGACGTTTCGGTCCCATTTGGTCCAAGTCTGACCGAAACATCATAAGCTCCTCTCTCCTATATGCGAGTTATTTGTGTCTACCTGGAGTCTACCTGGAGAGAATTCCAGGGGTCAACGCCCCCGCGGCCCGGTCTGTGACCAGGCCTCCTGTTGGACCAGAGCCTGATCAACCAGGCTGTTACTGCTGGCCGCACGCAGTCCAACGTACGAACCACAGCCCGGCTGATCCGGTACCGACTTGAGGTGTCTGTCCAGTGCCTGCTTGAAGACAGCCAGGGGCTTGTTGGTAATCCCCCTGATGTATGCTGGGAGGCAGTTGAACAATCTTGGGCCTCTCACACTTATTGTGTTGTCCCTCAACGTGCTAGTGGCACCCCTGCTCTTCATTGGGGGGATGTTACATCGCCTGCCGAGTCTTTTGCTTTCGTACGGAGTGATTTTTGTGTGCAAGTTTGGTACTAAGCCCTCAAGAATTTTCCATGTGTATATACAGTGGACCCTCGCCATTCAAATTTAATCCGTTCCAGGAGCTTGTTCTTAACGTGAAATGTTCGAAAGGCGATTTAATTTTTCCCATAAGAAATAATGGAAATACAATTAATCCGTTCCAGAAATCCAAAAATATATAAAAAATATTATATTTTAATAAAATTAAGCTTCTACATAGACAAAAACATTAAATACTACAGTGCTGTACTACTAAAAGTATTAATAAATAAATGCAAGTCTTTTTACTTACCATTATTGAAGATTGTTGATGGCATATGGAAGAGAGGGAGGAGGAGGGAGGGAGGGAGGGTTAGTGTTTGGAAGGGAATCCCTTCCAGAAGGACTTCAGGTACCAAAGCCCTATCTGGGGTTACTTCTTTTCTTTGTCTTTTAATCCCACTAGGACCAGCTTGGGAGTCACTGGACACTTTAACAAAATAACTGTCCACAGTCCTCTGTTTCTGGCGCCTTTTCAACATGTTCCTGAAGAAGGACATTGTTTGGTCACTGAACATGCTGCTGTTATGGCTTGTTTGAGCTTGTTCAGGGTGGTATTTTTCAACAAAACTTTGCAATCTATTCCACATTGTACACATCTCCTTAATCTCTGAAGAAGGCACCTTCTTCAGCCCCTCTTCCTCCTCCTCCTCCCTTGATTCAATAGCCTCAAATCTGGTCTGATGCTCTTCCATTTCCAGCTCTTGCAGCTCTTGAGTTGTTAGCTCTACCCTGTGGCCCTGCACTAGCTCTTCCACATCATCGCCACTCACTTCCAACCCCATGGACTAGCCCAATTCCACAATAGAGTCCACAACAGGCACAGGGTCGGCAGGGTCAGGGTCAGCCTCAAACCCTTCAAAATCCCTCTGTTGGACACAACCTGGCCACAATGGTCTCCAAGCAGAGTTCAAAGTCCTTGAAGTCACTCCCTCCCAAGCCTTGCCTATAAGGCCTATACAGCTGTAGATATTGAAATGATTCTTCCAGAACTCTCTAAGGGTCAATTCACTGTCCGAGGTCATTTCAAAGCACCTTTCAAACACTGCTTTTGTGTAGAGTTTTTTGAAGTTACAGATGACCTGCTGGTCCATGGGCTGGAGGAGAGGAGTGGTGTTAGGAGGCAAGAACTTCAGTTTTATAAATTTGAAGTCTTCACACAGTAGGTCTTCCATGTTTTGAGGATGTGAAGGAGCATTGTCCAGCAACAGGAGGCACTTTTTGTCCAAACCCTTTTCCTGTAGGTATTTTCTCACACTGGGGCCAAACACTTCATGGATCCAGTCACTGAAAAGGTGCTTTGTGACCCATGCATTCTGACTAGCTCTCCACAAGACACACAATCTACTTTTGACGACATTGTGTCTCTTGAACACTCTGGGATTTTCTGAGTGATACACTAGTAAAGGCTTTAATTTAAAATCCCCACTAGCATTACTACACATCATGAGAGTTAGCCTGTCTTTCATAGGCTTGTGTCCTGGCAGTGCCTTTTCCTCCTGAGTAATGTAGGTCCTGTTGGGCATTTTCTTCCAAAACAGGCCTGTTTCGTCACAATTGAACACTTGTTCAGGTTTCAATTTTCAGTCTTTATGTAGTCCTGAAACTCCTTTATGAATTTTTCAGCTGCATATTTGTCTGAACTGGCAGCCTCACCATACCTTACCACATTATGTATGCCACTACGATTTTTAAATCTCTCAAACCAGCCTTTGCTGGCTTTAAATTCACTACCATTACAATCAGCACTGGTTGCAGGCATTTTCTTTAAAAGATCGGCATGCAAGTTCCTTGCCTTTTCACAAATAATTGACTCAGACACACTATCACCCGCTAACTCTCTATCCTTGATCCACACCAGCAACAACTTTTCAATCTCTTCGATTATTTGTGGTCTGTTTTTGGCTCGCACAGTAACACCTTTTGCAACATCAGCTTGCTTAATTTCTTCCTTCTTAAGCAGGATAGAAGCGATAGTTGACCTGTTTTTGCCATATATCCTGGCAAGATCACACAATCGCACACCACTCTCGTATTTTTGTATTATTTCCTTCTTCATTTCTACGGTGTTTCTCACTTTTATCAACCCAGGGGTACCACTAGGAACTTTCTTGGGACCCATGGTAGCTTATTTCACAGTCGCACTTAATGAACAAACTCCAAAAAATTATAATTAAGTGTGAAATGTCTGGGGAAGCATGCAGGGTATTGTTCTCTCGAGTGTAAACAACGCGGGACTGGCTCTCCACGCCTGCGCTGTGAGGCACCCAAGCGCCTGGGCCGACAGGTCACGAACGTATTCGTTCGACTCGCGATAATTTGTTCGCATGACGATTTCAAATTTTTTGTACTAATGACGATTTGTTCGACTGCCGAGCCGTTCGAATAGCGGGGGTCCACAGTAATAATGTATCTATCCCGCCTGCGTTCTAGAGAGTACAGGTTTAGGAACTTCAAGCGTTCCCAGTAGTTGAGGTGGTTTATCGCACTTATGCGTGCGGTGAAGGTTCTCTGCACATTTTCAAGGTCAGCAATTTCACCCGCCTTGAAAGGTGCAGTTAGTGTGCAGCAATATTCCAGCCTAGATAGAACAAGCTATCTGTAAAGTGTCAACATGGGCTTGGCATCCCTGGTTTTGAAGGTTCTCATTATCCATCCTGTCATTTTACGAGCAGATGCAATTGCTACATTGTTATGGTCCTTGAAGGTGAGATCCTCTGACATGATCACTCCCAGGTCTTTGACATTAGTTTTTCGCTCTATTGTGTGGTTGGAATTAGTTTTGTACTCCGATGAGATTTTAATTTCTTCACGTTTTCCGTATCTGAGTAATTGAAATTTCTCATCATTGAACTTCATATTGTTTTCTGCAGCCCATTTAAAGATTTGGTTTATGTCTGCTTGGAGTCTTGCAGTGTCTTCAACGGTGGACACTGTCATACAGATTCGGGTGTCATCTGCAAAGGAAGACACAGCACTGTGGCTTATATCCCTGTCAATGTCTGATATGAGGATGAGGAATAGGATGGGAGCAAGTACTGTGCCTTGTGGAACAGAGCTTTTCACAGTAGCTGCCTCAGACTTTACTCTGTTGACTACTACTCTTTGTGTTCTACGTGTTAAGAAATTATAGATCCATCTACCAACTTTTCCTGTTATGCCTTTATCACGCATTTTGTGTGCTATTACACCATGTCTTAGAGATGTATTGATTTCTTGTAAAGGTTTCACAATATTGTACAAAGATTAAAATTTCATATTGAACATAGTGTCACTAAATAAAATCATTCCAGATTGAGCATCGGACATTAGAATCTACCGAGAGAAGTAAAGGACTCCTATACGAGTCTGAGAGAGTGGGCGTCGAGACGGCAGAGGTGAGAAATTAAGGGGCACGTAAGTTCCCCCATTTTCTAACAAGTTCATTTTTTCACTATAATCTACCTTGTCCATAATTACTGTCACATTTGCTGTGTCTGCTTTCGTAAGGTATAGGCCAGTCTTGAGTCCTGGAGGTGGCCAATAGGCCTACTGCAAGACTTTTTTTATGTTCTTATGGATAGGTATTGTATCATAATCATTCAAAGTATATGCAGTGTTATACAGTACTGTAGTTCACGACTTAATTGTCATCTGAGTGGGCCCAAGATAGTCTTAATAATGATTGGCTTTTTGTCAAGCTTCAAACCCATATCAATGTTTTGTAACCTTCACTCTGTGCAGGAGAAATTAAGATGTACAGAATAGTACATGTGCAGCATACAGTTTTACCATTAACTGAAAATAGGTAACTTTAAGATGATCTGGAGATGTACAGAGATATTGTATTGATACCCGAGCGAATTATCAAAAAACGAACAAAAAGTCACAATTCCGTGACTGGAAGAATACATAAATAACCCTCACGTAGGAGCAACAACATTTCAGTCCCACTTGGACCATTCACGAGTTCCAGACAGATTATTTTGTATAAAACGTGTCAAAAACCATATAATTATCAAGTGGATTTTTTTAGGAATTGGTGAAGCAACGAGAACAGTTGATGAACACTGAGCAGCGACTGGACAACATCAATGAGAACTTGAAAGATTCCCAGAAAAACATCAATGGCATCAAGGCAAGTTTGTTGGGTTTCTTGGAGGCTCCATTTTGCATACTTTATTAGTCACAAACAAATCTACCCAAGCACAGAATACATGAGCGTTGTAAAGTGGGGCCCTACTGTACTTTTGAAGTTCGAAAGATTAAGACCCGTGTTTAGATTGTCCTGACAGATATTAAAAGTTCAGTTTTCAAAGGGACTTTTGTGGTCAACATTGTCACATTGTCATCAAGGCAGGGTGACCTAAAAAAGAGAAGAAACACTTTCACCATCACTCACTCCATAACTGTCTTGCCAAAGGTGCACCAATACTACAGTTCAAAACAGCAAATATCCCCTCCCCTCTTTGCTATAAGTCAATAAATATATTAATTGGATTCTTTGGATTGATCGGTTTCCTATATTTTGTATTTTTTTATGAAGCCTGCGTCTGAGGCAGTGATGGGTGATCAGTATAGAAAATACACAATTATCACTATGGTTAAAAATATCGGTTGGGCTCTGATAGCTCAGCTCTAATTGGAAGAAATAAAAGCTGTTGAATTTCTAAGTACAGTGGACCCCCGGTTTTCGTGATTTTTTCGTTCCAGAAGGCTGTTCAAGTGCCTTTACCGAACGAATTTGTTCCCATAAGGAATAATGTAAATTAGATTAGTCCTTTTAGACCCCCAAAAATACACTTACATAATTGTTTGAGTTTGGAGCATCATGAACACCGGGGGTCCACTGTATTATCATTGGACGAGAGTGTCTCAAAATTGACTTGTAGTACTTTCCTTGATGATGATGAAAGGTATTTATGCATTGTGGTATCTCTATCACTCTTCTTATTTACACAGCCAAGAGATATTGCTTTATCTTTAGCTATTATTTTGATATTTTCATGCAAGAGCCTCCTTTTGTTTGTCTATTCCATATCATGTTTATGGTTTCTGAAATGGGTTACATAACCACATAAAAATGCCTCATCTTTCACATTTTCATCACGTATTAGTTATAGCGGAAAGATGTATTGAATGACTGACTCACATTTAACACTTAGACATTTAAATAATTGAAAAAATCCTGTGACATACACAAGTACGAGCTTGAAAAATACAACACCGAAGCAGTCGATATATACACTAGTGCTTATACACATTCATACACATCCTGATTGCTCAGATACTTTGCTGGGCTTAAATTCAGATTTTTTTATTTTCCTACGGTTTAGGAAATGTAGTTTACATGTAATAGAGTTAAACACGAAAGAAAACCATTAACATGCATGTGTATTTCAAGCAGATTAATACTAATGTTTACAGACTGCTTAAGAATAGACATAGATATTGAGTGGTACAATTATAAGTACAGTAGTTTCCCCCGTATCTGCGGGCATACGTTCCAAGACTTGATGTGGATGCCCGTAACCTCAGATAGTAGTGAACCCTATATATGTCTGTTTTTGTTTACATACATATCTATGATAGTTTAATTGATAAAATGTTGAGCATTATTACTTTTTTACTGTGGGAAGCATTTTATGGCTTCTTAAGCTTTGAACAACTGCCAATATCACTACTTTTGCACTTTGGGGTCATATTGTAATTATATAATCTCAATGTTAACTTGCAAGGAAATAAAAATTTGAATTTGAATTGAATTATAAGCAAAATTAAGGCCTATTTTTGAGACACGGTAAACCGTGGATAACTGAAGTCGTGGAAACCAAATCTGCGGATACGGGAGTTCTACTACATATACTATACATTATTACAAAAAAGAGTTAGTAAAAATAATACAAATTTAAGTATGTATTCTTTAAATTGATTAAGTAGTTTCTAACAGGCTTTATGATTTCAGAAAGCGGTTAAATGAGCTGGTTTTGTTAAGGTATAGATGAATTAGTTTTGTTTGCCAGAAATACCCGAGCGTGAGAGTGGCTTTCTTAGTACTTAGCAAACCAAAATTGTAATTACACATTGTAACCTTTACAAAGAAATAAACCTTTATCTTTTATAGTGTTAGTGTAGTTAGAGAGATAGGTGATTTTTAATTCTAGGCACAAAAAGCCACTAGCATGCAATCCTGTTTCTTTCATAGTGAATTGTGAAATTTTTTGGAGACAGCTATGTAATTATTTATTGCCTTCACCAGAGTGTATTCAGTAGTTTAAAGACATGGTGGACGACCCCCAAGCAGCCTGCAGGGAAGGATAACGAGAAAGTAGTCTCACCCACGTCCCCCAGCAAGCAGGAAGTGCCAAACGTCGCAGACAACCCTAACCTTGGCGCTGCCTATGAGAGGAGCCAAATGTTGATGGCCGCTCAGAAGTCTTCTCTTCATCCAGGTAAACGGATCTTAGTCAATCTAGTTGTCATGTATGTCTTGCCTTTGCCACTTTATTGCCACCACAACTACAGATGCTTCTTGCTTTACGATGGTTTGACTTACGATATTTGAACTTTACGATGGTCTGACTTAGTTTTTTTATTTACAGTGGTCCAATAGCGATACATATTCAATACTATACATTTATTGATAGAATAAACTTGTCTTCATTCATTTATTTACTTTTCAGTAGTTATAATAATTATTTATTTACTTATTCAGTGACAATAGTTATGCATTTTCATTTTATGATGGGTTCTTCAGAATGTAACCCCATTGTAAGTTGAAGACCACTTGCATTAAGAACAGTAGCAAGCCTTCAAGAGGTTTATCTGTAGATGACTTTGGGGTACGTACTGCATGATTATAAAGTCACGATGGTGAGAGGCAGTGTGTGGTGTAGTCAAGTAGATGGTAATCTTGACCTTGCCTGCTCTGACTTTAAGCTTATTCACCATCATTATTCAAACACTGTCTTGCCAGAGGATGGGTTCTGACATCACAGTAGAGATGACCCTCTGAACTGTACCATCCTTACTCATCCTTCAGAGTACAGGTACTGTACTTCCCACCTCCAGAACTGTAACATCCTCACTCATCCTTCAGAGTGCAGGTACTGTACTTCCCACCTCCAGAACTGTAACATCCTCACTCATCTTTCAGAGTACAGGTACTCTACTTCCCACCTCCAGGACTCAAGTCCAGCTAACCAACTTCCCTAAACCCCTTCATAAGTGTTAACTTGTATGGCTTCATTATTTAGGCTGGAATATAATTTTTATAATATTAGTCCAACATTGCTCACCCTTTCCCAAACATACACACACACTATATGCATGTACACACACACACATATACACCCTCATGCACATAAACCATACCACGGGTGAGGCTTGAACCCGCAGCCAGAGAGTCGTAAAACTCCAGACCGACGTATGGTTAACGCGTCGGTCTGGAGTTTTACGACTCTGACCGAGGGTTCAAGCCCCACCTGTGGTATGGTTTGTTTGCAATCGTGTCATTACGATTTCATAAGTGCGTATAATACTTGTTTGTTTGGCAGCTATGCGTCTTAAGGGTTTCGAAGAAGAGGAAGAGGAACCTGACAACTTGGATGACTTCCGAGCCACCAGCAGAGTCATCAATGCCAAACTGGATTCTGATTTAGGTGAGTAGGATAGTTGCAGATCACCAAAAAAACAAACAACTTTATTTCTTTCTGCAGTATTCAAAATGTAGTTTACATGTAATATAATATTGTTAAGTACAAAAGAATGACACTAGCTTGCATGTGTATTTCTGGCAGACAAATGCTAATGTTTACACTCAATTTAAGAACTAGACATAGGTTACTGAGTAGTTTTTTAAGCGTACAAAAAGTGAGGTAGCTAAGTCCTTGTCCTCACTCATAGTTCGGTATTATTATTATTACATTCATGGGGGAGCACTAAACCCTTAGGGGTCATACAGTGCTTTGGGAAATGTTAGGCATTTAGGCTTGATTCAAGGAATTGGAGCATTAGTCCAATTCCTTAGATCAGGAGCCCCTCACCAGCATCAGGGAAGCTCCCTCGAGGGGTCAGTATTATTGTCAGTGCGTTTCAAGACACATCAATAGAGTACATGGTCTATGACACTAACAGTAGTGCCTTCTGTGGAGCTTTCCTGTTGGAAGCCCCGTAGCTCAGCGGTAAAGCACTGGAACTGTTAATCTTAGAACCACGGTTCAAGCCTCCTGTCCTCCTCCTTTCAGCAAACCAGCCGTATCCCACCGAGACAGGGTGGCTCAAAAAAGAAAAACAAAAGTTTCTCTTTTTAACTTTAGTAATATATTCAGGAGTTACTAGCAATGGGGTCACAAATACAAATTTATTTAAATGAATAAATCATTCATGTTTGGTTTATTTGTGTGTTTGCTCTACATTATTCAGTGCTCCATTTCTATGTTATTGTTGTATGTTTAGTCCCCTCAAAGAAGGTTCCTTGATGCTGGTGAGGGGCTCTTGATCTAGGTAATTGAATTTGTGCTCCAGTTCCCCAAATTGAGTCTGAATACCTTCCATCCCCTCCCCCCTACAGGCACTGTATAATCCCTATGGGTTTAGCACTCCCCATGATTAATAAAAAAAAAATAAAAAAATGTTGTATGTGTAATATTGATTGTATATATTCTTATTCTCATAGGCTTGTAATTGTAAGTTAGTTTCAAAACTGCCCAAAATGCTTTGTGTAATAGAACCTTTATGGATATATATATCAATTGCCCTAATTGTATAATATATTGTATTCCACTTTATAGAAATAAAGTTTGTGTGAGCGATGTGGTTTGTGCATCATATTCAAGATGGGTATATAGACTTACCTGGAGAGGGTTTCAGGGGTCAACGCCTCCATGGCCCGGTCTGAGACCAGGCCATGGAGGCCTGGTCTCAGACCAGGCCTCGTTGAGAAAACTCTTGCTATTTGTATGCACCTGTGAATGTTATTTTGGAATGTCGTGCATTTCTTTCCTTGTGAATGTTATTTTGGAATGTTGTGCATTTCTTTCCTTGTGAATGCAGTGTGTTTTTCTCAGAACTTATAAGGTTATTTGTAGGTTGTCCAAGACACTGTGGAAACAAGTTATTTCTGACAAAAGTTTTCCTGTAATATAAATGTAATATAAAATGGGAAGTGGAACAGAATTCTTCCTCCGTAAGCCATGCGTGTCGTAAGAGGCGACTAAAATGCCTGGAGCAAGGGGCTAGTAACCCCTTCTCCTGTATATATTACTAAATGTAAAAGGAGAAACTTTCGTTTTTTCCTTTTGGGCCACCCCGCTTCGGTGGGAAATGGCCGACGTGTTGAAAGAAAGAAAGAAATGTAATAGTTAATAACATAAGGAAGGAGGAACACTACAGTAGGCCTACTGGTCCATACTAGGTAGTTAAGATTGTGTATGTTGTGCTAGTTAATAACATGAACACTACAGTAGGCCTACTGGCCAATACTGGATAGTTAAGATTGTGTACGTTGTGCTAGTTAAAAATATAAGGAACAAGGAACACTGCAGTAGGCCTACTGGGCAGTTAAGATTGTGTTCTTTGTGCCACTTATAAAACCTGTCACCCTTTTTTTTTTTTCAGATGAGATAAGTATGGGTCTGTCGCGCCTGAAGGGCTTAGCAGTGGGTCTCGGGACGGAAATTACGGATCAGAACGAGACCATCAGCCGCATACACGAGAAGGCAGACAGGGCAGACATGACCATCGGCTCGCAGAACACACAGATAAAGAAAATCCTTAAACGATGAGGCCGGTAGAATGTAGGATGAAAGGTGAACTTACTTATTAATTGTCTAACCTTGAGTTTAAGAATGTATCATCACAAATGTTATCGCACTTTCATTATAAAAAAAAACCTTCTGTTATTTTTAATACCATATAGAAAAGTACAGGTGCTACTCGGCTTACAATAAAGTTACGTTCCGACGAACCCATCGTAAGTTGAAAATATCCCAAGTTGAATATGAATATCATATGCTAATTTAAGTAAATAAATGACCGTCACTGAATAAATAAACAAACAAATAATTGCTGTAAATACCAGTATTGAAAAATATATAAATGAATACAAGTTTGGGACTTGTCCCCTTCATGTTGGGTAATTATCTTTAGTTTCATATCCAAAGTAATTGCTGCAACACCATCGTAAAGTCAAAATATTGTAAGTCAAACCATTGTAGGTTGAGGAGCACCTGTATTATAATTCCTGCATATTGTCATTCAGAATTAGTTACTCAAACGGGGTGAATAATGCCACTGTAAACCTGAAACATTGGCTAAGAAGCTCCATTGAATAAGTTTGTGATCAGTAATTTGTGAATGTTGATGAGCACCAGGTTGCCAGGTAACAGTCAGAAAGAATCTTGGGTCATGAGTAAGATCCAGATTGTCTGGTAACAGCCAGAAAGAATCTTGGGTCGTGAGTAAGATCCAGATTGTCTGGTAACAGCCAGAAAGAATCTTGGGTCGTGAGTAGCGCGTGTGCAGCAGTTTGGTATCTATTGACAAGACATTTTTGCCTGCTCAGCAGGCTTCTACAGTCAAGATACAGAGGAGACAACAGTAGTGATGTAGATACCTACATCTCTCCTCTTGTTGTTGTCTCCTGTATTTCAGCTGAAGTCTGCTGAGCAGAAGTACAGTGGAACCTGGGTTTTCATATGCCCCAGCTTGCATGTAAAACCAGTTATTCTCCATAAAATGTATTTTTTGTTAATATTTCCCATAAGAAATAATGTAAATCCAATTAATCCGTTCCAGACACCAAAAATATTAACAAAAAATACATTTTATGGAGAATAACTGGTTTTACATGCAAGCCAGGACATACGACAACCCAGGTTCCACTGTATCTCATAAATTAGTACTCAAGTGTTGCTGGTGTCTTTCTCATAAAGATGTCAGTATCACATACTATTAATATCATAGCATGTTTACAGTGTCATCAAAAAAAATTACTTGCGATGATAAAATTGCTCAGTTAGGAGAGGTCACTCCTCGTGTGCTTGGTATTTAAACTGGTTTAATTGCTTGTTAGGACTTTAGGCTGCAAACTAAGTCCTCTTCTCTTGCAAATATACCATAAAAAAGGCACATTATAGAAGCTGTTATTAGCATATTTTGTTTTGTGTTGAGCAGAAAACTTTACAATGAAAGCTTCTGCAACATGCGTTTCTTTGCTATTGGCAGCAATAAATTGTTTGAATCCGTGCACATGGTACAGTCACCTCTTATAAAGCTTCTCTGTACACTGATTTTTTAAATTGATTGAGAAAGTACATCCAATATTAAATAGTGTAGAAAATCCTTCATAGTATGTGCTATTCAATTTTGGATGCAATTTTTTCATTTGTCGGCAAAACAAACTACATAAAGGAGCTTTACGAGTGTTTAACATATTATGAAAAATGTAAATTTGGAAATAGTGTTTTTGGTCATTTACACACACCTTCAGAGGATCATTTCTGGTCATTTACACACCTTCAGAGGATCATTATTGACATTATTCCGGAGATATAAACTCTCAAGAGTCCTTAAGTATTTCCACTCAGCTTTTTTTATTGGTATTTCATATTAGTAGTCATGTGTTGTATGGTGATTTCTGCCCTTAAAGAATTCTACACAAGTAGTGTCAATAATATACAGTAGAACCCCAGTATCCATTGATTCAGTATCCGTGGTTTCAGTTATCCACGGTTTACTCTGGCCCAAAAATACCTCTTAATTTTGCATAATAATGACCCCAAAGCACAAAAGTAGAGAAGCTGGCAGTTGTTCAAAGCCTAAGAGAAGCTGTGAAGTGCTTCCCATCAGTGAAAAAGTTATAATTCTCCACTTATTGTGCATAATTTATCAATTAAACTTTATAATAGCTATGTATAGGACTTGTATACAGTGGTACACCAAGTTTCAGACATAATTCGTTCCAGAACGCTGTTAGTGCTGTTACCGAACGAATTTGTTCCCATAAGGAATAATGTAAATTAGATTAGTCCGTTTCAGACCTCCAAAAATACACTTACAAAAGCACTTTAAATAATACACTTACATTATTGTTCGAGTAGGGAGCTGTTCGAAACACGGAGTACCACTGTATAGGGTTTGCTACTATCTGCACTTTTGGTATCCACGGCAGGTCCTTGGAACTTATCCCCTACAGATATGGGGGTCCTACTGTATATAGCACTGTGGAAGAATGTTTCACAAGGTTACCTCAATCTCATACTCACTGGCACTATCATTGTGAGCATCAAACAAGTTTTGATGCATTAAAAATTATTTTTTTTTAATAAAATTTAATACATTAGGATCATTCCTTTTCAGATTTAAATTTTTCCAAAAAAATAGAACATAGGAGTTGGTGTGTGTAACAACTACGGCCTCGACTCTTCCTGGAGGTGGAAAAATAGACACAAATGAAGTATAATATAATCTTTTATTGACTACGTTTCACCCACGCAGTGGACTTTTATCAAGTCACAAACATATACCTGAGCGGAGTACATGATTATATACATGTAGTATAGTAAACAGTGACGTGAAGAATAGGGTGAAGTTGACTGTTGAGAAGTGTTCGAGGAGGACCTGCCTGGGCAGGTCCTCCTCAAATACTACTACTGCCCAGGCAGGTCCTCCTCAAATACTACTACTGCCCAGGCAGGTCCTCCTCAAATACTACTACTGCCCAGGCAGGTCCTCCTCAAATACTACTACTGCCCAGGCAGGTCCTCCTCAAATACTACTACTGCCCAGGCAGGTCCTCCTCAAATACTACTACTGCCCAGGCAGGTCCTCCTCAAATACTACTACTGCCCAGGCAGGTCCTCCTCAAATACTACTACTGCCCAGGCAGGTCCTCCTCAAATACTACTACTGCCCAGGCAGGTCCTCCTCAAATACTACTACTGCCCAGGCAGGTCCTCCTCAAATACTACTACTGCCCAGGCAGGTCCTCCTCAAATACTACTACTGCCCAGGCAGGTCCTCCTCAAATACTACTACTGCCCAGGCAGGTCCTCCTCAAATACTACTACTGCCCAGGCAGGTCCTCCTCAAATACTACTACTGCCCAGGCAGGTCCTCCTCAAATACTACTACTGCCCAGGCAGGTCCTCCTCAAATACTACTACTGCCCAGGCAGGTCCTCCTCAAATACTACTACTGCCCAGGCAGGTCCTCCTCAAATACTACTACTGCCCAGGCAGGTCCTCCTCAAATACTACTACTGCCCAGGCAGGTCCTCCTCAAATACTACTACTGCCCAGGCAGGTCCTCCTCAAATACTACTACTGCCCAGGCAGGTCCTCTCAAATACTACTACTGCCCAGGCAGGTCCTCCTCAAATACTACTACTGCCCAGGCAGGTCCCATCAAATACTACTACTGCCCAGGCAGGTCCTCATCAAATACTACTACTGCCCAGGCAGGTCCTCCTCAAATACTACTACTGCCCAGGCAGGTCCTCCTCAAATACTACTACTGCCCGGGCAGGTCCTCCTCAAATACTACTACTGCCCAGGCAGGTCCTCCTCAAGTACTACTACTGCCCAGGCAGGTCCTCAAATACTACTACTGCCCAGGCAGGTCCTCCTCAAATACTACTATTGCCCGGGCAGGTCATCCTCAAATACTACTACTGCCCGGGCAGGTCCTCCTCAAATACTACTACTGCCCAGGCAGGTCCTCCTCAAATACTACTACTGCCCAGGCAGGTCCTCATCAAATACTACTACTGCCCAGGCAGGTCCTCCTCAAATACTACTACTGCCCAGGCAGGTCCTCCTCAAATACTACTACTGCCCAGGCAGGTCCTCCTCAAATACTACTACTGCCTGGGCAGGTCCTCCTCAAATACTACTACTGCCTGGGCAGGTCCTCCTCAATACTACTACTGCCCAGGCAGGTCCTCCCCAAGTACTAC